>JAOWBB010006763.1:96900-127850 GCA_028565995.1 Ricinus marginatus
ATTTCCTCCCCTCCCCCCCCGCCCCAGTTTTGCCACTTTTTCATTCATTTCCGTTTCGCTTCTCCGATCCCGGATATTTCAACCGCAAACAAATTCAATAACTTATAATATAAAAGAAGAAAAATAAAAGAAAACTCCTGCATTCAACTTTTTTTTAACTTTCCCTAAGAGTTTTCCGAACGCCGCACGGCTTTTGCATGTCGCTGTTAAGCGGCAACGCTCAATCTGCGAAGTTTTACACTATATATATATATAAATGGAAACGCCTTAAAAAGGGAAAAAAATTGCAGAAATATACACATAAATCGTACGTCGGTATCTGCGTTAAGGATTTTTTTTTTTTTCAGGTTTCTTTGAGCCGTTCCAAAACGTCAGCGCCAAATCGTTGAATTTTCATGAACGTCCCGGGATTTTTCCTTCTTTTCTTTTCCCCGCTTTCAGCCTCCCGCCCCCCCCCCCCCGGCGAAACATTTCATTTCGCGTTGAATTTTCCGATTCTCTGGACGGCTGCGTCCGCGCCGTCGGCTTCCGTCGCCGGCATCTCGAAGCTGTTCCCCCTGGAATCGGCGACGGTTCCCTGGGAGCCGTCGTCGGTGGATCTCTCCACGCTCGTGTTCGGCATGTCGAAGCTGTTCGTTTTCGAGCCTCCCGACTGGACAGAAGTCATGCAAAACTGCGTCTGATTGCGGCTGCCCGAAGACCGGGAATCCGTCGCCCCTGCAGGAGAACCCAATCATATTTAATCTGTCGGGAAGGCGAAAAATCAATTTTCATTTCGGTTCTGTTCGTTTAATGAATTAAGTGAAGCAATGAGCAGAGAGAGAGAGAGAGAGAGAGAGGAAAAGGGGAAAAAAAAATCACCGAAGAAAAGATTGAAATGGCAATGACTTTCTGGTCTGGTTTTTGCGGTTTCATCCGCACTCGCAGGAAATGCGAATGTTGGCATTTCTTAACAAAAAAGGCAGATAAATTCAGGTATAATTAAATGCATTAAAACAACGGGCCAAGAAGAGAGGGAGAGATTGATGCAGAAACAGTTCGGCAGTGCTTACTTCTGATTATATAAACACCCGTTCGCTGCACAAGCAAAATGTTCTTACCCTCAGAGTTGTGCTTCTTCATCATGCCGAAGGATCTCATTTGTCGCGTGACATTATGCTTGATTATTTCCCTGTACTTAGGTGTTGTCAGGGTGTACAGCAGAGGATTAAATGCCGAATTCACCGGCATTATAAATACGGACACCCAGGAGTAGGCCTCGGCTGCAAGGTAAAAGAATGACGCGTGAGAGATATAACCCATCAGCGAGACCGAGAAAGCGTCCGACGAACCTGATATGTAAATTCTGAAGAACGCCAGGAGCTTCAGGACTATGATGGGAGCCCAGCAGGCGGTGTTCGTCAGCACAATGAAGAAGAATCTGATTGCGAATTGAAAATCGCCTACGTTGAGCGTTGTCGCGTGCCTCGTCTTCCAGACGCTCCAGAACATTCCCGAATAGAGTACACCGATGACGAGCAAGCTGAAAAAGCGGGAGTTCTCCTGTTCAGTGTCTCGCTGCGGGGGTCATCGGTCACCGAGACTGCTCTTACCCGGAGAGATTGATTCCGATGAAGACGAACGCGGAAAACTGCCAGCCGGCGAAATAAGGATCGTCCAAGTGAAGCGGGAAGCACATTCCGTTGGCTCCGTAAAACCTGGTGCTGTTCCTCCACTGCACGACTGGAAAAGGGGATGCGGGGAGGGGGTGGAAGGTCGCGGGAAAAAAAAAAAAAAGAAAAATCTCAGACGAGGAACACGCGCTTCCGGAATCGAATGCGGAAAAATGCGATCTTTTGATCGGGTACCTGGAATAATGGCGATGGACAGTCCGAAGGCCCATATAAAACCGAGGCTGAACAGCGACGTTCTAGGCGTCAGGTTCTGGTGCCCTCCGAACGGTATGGCAATCAGCATGAACCTTTCGAACGACATAAAAACAAGTATGAATATCGACACCTCCGACGACACCATCGCCAGGACACCGACCACGGTGCAGGTCCACGAGGAGATCCACTCGTGCGACACTTGCTGGTATATGCCTCGATATTCGAAGTCCTTCGCCCCGATCACCAGCAAATAGACGCCCATCGCGAAGTCGGAAACTGAAACGAACCCAATTTCGCGCAGCTAAGTACGACGCATCCAGACGGTGAGCGCGAGGATTCCTCGGTAGTATAGTGGTCAGTATCCCCGCCTGTCACGCGGGAGACCGGGGTTCGATTCCCCGCCGGGGAGGTTTTTTTTTTTTTCCCCTTCCCACCAACCTGCGAGATTCCTTATAATCCAACTCAGGATCTTGTTCTCGTCCCGCGACGTCAGACGCTCCCAAAACACGTAAACGTTGCCCAGGCAGGTCACGGAAGCGACGATCCAGACCGTCACCCTGAGCACGGGCCTTCCCAGGAGGTTGTCGATCGTGGACACGCCGTCGGTCTTCGGCTCGCATTTGGGCACGGTCGGAACGAAGGTGCAGTAGTAAAATTTTTTCAGGTAGATAAATTCCAGCTTCTTCATCATTGCGAACATGTCTATGTCGATGTTTGTGATTTCGATCTCTTCCAGTCCCCTTGAAAGAAAAAGGAAGTGAGCTCTCTCTCTCTCTCTCTCTCTCTCTCGCTGACCGCTGTCGGGAAACCTCGCTCTTCGACCCGATTCGCAGATCGGAGCCGGCGATTTTTCCGCCAGAACGGCGGGGTGAGAGCGACCCAAATCGAAACTACTTCCGCCGGTCGTAAAGCAGCAATTTCCCCATGTTTCACCGACCCCCGACAAACCCACCCCCCTCCCCTCCCGCCATCGCCTAATTCCTGTTCGTCGTAATACATCACGATCTTCCTATGCTTTCCCCGTCATAAGCTTAGTCTAATTTTCCTCGAGATTGGAAAAGTCGAAAAAGAAAAAGGAAAATGCGATCCGCGACAGAGAAAAGCCGTCCCCGTTTTCGTAATGCTCGACGTTTCTAGCAAATTGCCCTCAACTTTTTTTTTTTTTTTTTTTTTTATTATTCGCTTGCTAATAACGATACATCAATTAATTCCACAGTGGAAGCCTCTGAAAAATGCTGTTGCGATGAAATGACAAATATGTGGTGCGGCCTTTAAAATATCGTTCAAACTGAAATGCGACAGCACAATTTCTTACTAATAAAAGATAAATCACGACCGTGTTGTACTTACAGAGAGGATAGCTGTTGAAGTTTAACAAATAAATGACCAGGTATTTTATAAAATGGATTATTGCCGATGAATCTAGAAATATAAATTTAATCCATCTGTAATTTTCTTCATGTTCATCCTATTTTTTTTTTAATTTCTGTTGTTAGCATTATTCAATGGGCAAAGCATTTCGTGACCGATCAGGTGCAAAAAGGATTCTGCATGGAAAACATCTCCAAATCGTGCTTTCAAATTAATTAGTAGTATTTGCTGCACCGTTTTTTTTTTTTTTTTACTATTATTCTCTTTTTACTTTCTGATTTTGGTTCTTTTGCGCACGAAGAAGGACTCGGCCAAAACTTACAGTTTCGTCAAGTGCACGAGGTCCGAAAACACGCTCTCCGGCAGCGTCGACAAATAGTTGTACGACAGATCGCTGGAAAAGCGAAAAGAAAAAAGGGAAACTGTATCACGTTCGAGCGTCATCTGACAGAAGAAAAAAAAAAAACGAAATAGCGATTCGCTACTTTACAGCTCTTTCAGGTTCTGAATGCGGCAAAATGCATCCGGCTGTATGTGTCTGATGCGATTCCTGCGAAGTCCGAGGAACTGTATGCCCGGGAGCTGGCCGAAGGTCCCTCCACGAATTTCCTCTATGAGGTTGTCGTCCAGCATCCTGGAAGAAGATTTACCCACATGACTAAAAGGTGCGCGGCGTAAAAAGCGACGCGGGAATCGGGGAGCCGGTGGCGAAGAGAGCATTCGGTCGTTCGTTTTTACTTTTTGCCGCGCGGTGATGCTGCGGCAAAAAGAAATCTCGCACGTTCGTGTCCCGGAAGCCGCGGAACGCATGCACCGAAGGTTCTCAATCACCCGGATGACGATGATGATGATCGTGATTCTTTTCTGTCTGCTTGCGTAAATTCCGCAAAAATGTCCATCAAATCAAACGACTGATTGAAATCCATGGATGCTTGAAATGGCTCCCCGAAGAATTTCACTGCTTGTGCACCTCGGACGAACAAACGAGGAGAGTTAAATGGTCGTTAGCAGCGAGGTTACCCTCGGCGAACGGGCGCAATTATCTCAAATAACGAGAAAATTCACGGCAACGGGAGAAAAGCCGAAAATACATTTTAAAAAGAGGAGGAAAAAAAAATAATAATAATAACAATGATAATAATTTTTATTTTTATCTTTACTCTCAGACGGATGAAAGAGAGTAAAGCGAAAATCTTACCGCAACTTTTCTCGAACAACCGTCTTCATTAACTGCAATTAAAAACTCAAGGAAAATCCTCAGGTTAAGGACGTAAATGAGCGAATTTTACCTACTGCAATACGGGGGAAGGTGTTTGACTAAAGAAAAAAAAAATTACCGACGCTGTGGGAAACGTTATTACCGAACTGCTGATGAGGCACGGGGTGCTATCCCCAATCATGAATCATAATACGTATACATATATATCATAAAAATTTCACGTTGGCCATATTACCACATGCAAATCCGATTAATATTTAACCGGGAAAGCACAGCGCGGCGGGGATTTATAGCGGGTCCAATTTTATTTTATTTTACTTTATGTTTTTCGGCAAATATTAAATCAAACAACGCGGCTCCATAAACCCAAATCCCGCAAAGCCGCACTGCCGATCGTCCATTTAATGAGAAAAAAAAATGTCCGCCCGGGCGTTCATATTTCGGCCTTGTCAAGCGATCGCGCATTATTTATATGGCGATTCCGCGTTACCGTTCGGCGTTTTTTTTTACCGCGGTCGCTTATTACGCGGTTCTCGCGCGCAAAAGCGGGTCGCCCGATCGGGACAGCGCCGCGCTTTCCCGCACCGTCCGGACGCGTCGAGGCGCGGCGTCGACTCCGTCAGGCACTTCGCGCGGCGGACGGTGAAGCCCCGGGAAAAGGCGTTTGAGACGCGATTCCGGAGGGATCCGGGGGCGACGCCTGGCGTCGCCCGCCCCGGGAGGGCGGTGTGAGGGTGGAGGCGTAAGGAGGGAAAACCTCGGCCGCGCAAAACCGAAAAATTATCTGTTAAAATTCCTACACTTTCCAAGTAAAAGGCAGAGAAATTTAATTATATCATGATATCTGCAAATAGATCTCTGGTATAATGCCCCCGCTTTTAAGTGAAGGAAGCAATTTATTTTCCATTTTTCAGTCCATGAACTTTAACGATTAATATCGCGTTGTTTTATTCGCGCAATAATTGTACGTCTGGAATTCGTCACTGATAAATTAAATTTTGAGAAGTAGAAAGCTGGAACACAAGAAGTTTGTGCTGTTATTATTATTATTATTATTATTGCTACTAATAATACTCCTTTTGCAGGATGGTCCTTTAGTAAGCTAATCGCTGGATGACTGAAAAGTCAAGACTTAGATTTTGCCCACATCTCAAAAATTTTCGGTAAAGCAATCTGCCCGCGATTCAAATTCCTTAACTAACTTTAAATCCGAAATTTTCATCTCTTCCAGGCCGTTATAAATGAAGGATCGCGATTTGCCCATTACGCATACGTATACACGCATATTCCCTTAAGTAACGTCAGTTTAATTAAGCGATCATCTTAATAACGCGATCACTGTTTTTCAGCGAAGATCCAAAAAAAAAGGAATAAGAATCTTTCCCCCCCCCGTACGACAGCTAATATCAAAATATCACCATTTAAAAAAATGATTAATTAGTCGCGAAAGATACTTCCCAAGTACATGCACGTATATAGATATGTATATATATATATAAAAGATAATGTATATGTGGTTGCTAAAGATGGAATCTCTTAGATGAAAGGGTATCGCGACCACACAATTAAAGCATTACATTAATTACGATGTTGTGCATGTGTTTGCCTTGTAATGCCGAAAAATTTCCCATAAATAAAAATATGAGCCATATCATGAAAAATTAATGTATTTTATACTATTCGAAGACTTTTTTTTCTTCTTCCTTCTTTCCCTTCCCTCTCACATCGGTTTAAGGTACGACTGCGTTCTAACGCGGAGAAAAGAATGATAAAATGGTGCACGCCTCGTTCCCATGATTTATGGGGGGACCGCGGGTTTTTCGAAGGAGCCTCCTGCAGTTAACGAAATCTTGAAACATAAATTTTTTAATCTCTGACCTCCTTAAAAAGGTATTCAAGAGCAATTGGTCAGCATCCGATAAAGAGATTAGACAATATATCGTTGAAGGGTATACGGAAACACCGCTCCGGCTACCCACGAAAACAGATTTTAAATAAGGTCCTGTAATTTTAAGTGCTGCCCTATATGGAGATATCCGGAGCCTGCTTTTTTTGCGGTCGAACGCCGGGGTAACCCGAGTGCAAGTCGAAAATCGTTCGAAAGGAAAATAATAAAAAAAAAAAATAATGGTAGTAATAATAATTATGGAAAACGAAATGTTCGAACGAATCATTATGCATAAACTGCGCGTGTCAAACTATTGGTGCCCGAATAACATTATCGCGTTCGCGCGCCATGATGTAGTGCCCGGTTTTTCTGGCAGGGCTCTGATGGAACGGGACCTCCGTGTGGGGTCTCTCGGAAATATCCCAGATAATCTTAACGCCGAACCTCTTATGAGCGTGCCTTAGTTTATGGGTCCATGCACTGGTGGGACAGCGTTTAAAGGTTGATGAGGTCGATGCCAACATAACTGTATCCGAACGAAGATTACAAACTTGCGATACACATACGTGTAATGGATATGCCGATGTGAGTTCTCGTTTAACCCTTCTGCACCGGCAGAATTCATGAATTGGCGAATTTTCCTTTTTTTCTCGGATACCTGACGAATTCCGAATTCCTGCCTGCGCATCAAAATTCCTTTTACGCATGTTTTGGATAATTATCAGCTACCGAAATTTCAAAATGCCCCCGGTTCGAACGCCGCGGTTTTCGTTTCCTCCACGGCACGGTCGCGGTACCCGGTAATTTGAACAATCGGAGCGCCGGCATGCTAAATGACAATTAGCGATGAGATACATCGCGGAATTTTGGAGTGTCGTCAGATCGCGGTTTTTCCGAACCTGGCGGTGCAGCGAACTTAATGAGATTCCTTCAAGAAGTTACTCTCCGAACTCCTGCCCGTCGTGTCTCTAACGATTTAGGAATAAACTTTACACGATTTTTTTTTTCCCCGGCCCCACGGTGGAAAACGTATTCGGATAGAAGTGAAATGCGTTAAATTTCAGTTTCAAAACCTCGATAGCTCTCCGTACCTGAAGTGCTGCCATGAAAAAAATCGCGGAACGGAAAAGGAACTTCCCACAAGTTTGTGCTGGAAAATGATTGTGCGACGACGGTGTGGATTTGAGGTTATTTATGAATATTTCTGCTGGTTTAACTGCCGTCGAGTCACCCCGCTAAATTTTCATTTATATGTGAAGTTAATTAGATGCAATCTAAAACTGTCTGTGTCAGGCCAAAAATCTATTCAAACAGCTGAAAGACCTCGGTTTAATGTATAAAATATGTTATTTATAAATTTTTCTTCCTTACCCTGACGATGAAAATGTTCATGGCAAATAATTTTCATCGAATGAAACAGCCGTTTGTATAAAATTTCAAGTTTTTAAACGCGTCCGGTAATGACCTGCCTGAGATGGCGAAAAGTCTAACACTTTATAATAGACGTTACAATTCAAGAGAGTTTGTTTTTCGGATGACGCGAACATGAAAGGTTTTTCAGGTGTATTATAAAGTCAACGTTCAATTCGGCCAGGTATCTGTACCAAGGCGTTCCTTTAAAAATAACCATATTCGCATTATGTGACCAAAAATTGAAGTACTCACGAGTACTGCACCTTACATTGTCAGCTGCTTATTAACTGTGATAAGTGGTTATATTTGTTTTTTATTTAACTCTGCAGTACGCTAATGAGTTTTCCGTTTCTGTTTAGGTTTAGGTATGCGACAGTTCCCATTGGAATTTTAAGTTGCAGCTTACATCTAATATCACACCGAGTACTACTCAGAAGTCATTCGTTAATAACACACGAAAAGGCATCTTGGTTTTTACCAGCATCATATAATTAGGTAGGTAGTACCTTTATGTTATGGTCCCAACATCAACGCGGTTTATATCAACATTTATACAATAATATGTAATTTTCACGACGACATTAACCTTAAAACTCATTAAAATTCTTGGTTTTAAAGGGCATTTCGGATCATGAGAGCAATTAAGGGAAATGTTAACGGTTACATTCATGATTTTAATTGCAATATCTTAGTACCCGAAACATATATGCGGAAGGTACATAAAAAAAAATCGAACGTCTGAAAGTTTTTAGTGATCTTAAAATTTCACTTAAATGCGTAAGAGGAGTTTTCGGTGGCGACCGTGATCCTCCCGGCTGGAGTGCTACCCTCGCAACTTGAAGCCCGGGCCAGGAGCAGGCACATCGGAGAGGACACGTAAACGGAGGCGTCAGAAGAGAACAATTAAGAAAAAAGCCAAAAGAAACGGAAATCATAAAAGACGTAAGCAAATCCGAACAGAATCTGTGAACCTTCATCGGAGGTGACGGAGTTGCTCACGGATCACTTGGAAGGCATGAACCCCGACCAGAAAATCCGGTCGCGGCGGAAAGAAGTTCCGATGCCGCCGATTCCCGAAAGCGAAAGTGCAGCGCTTTCGGGAATATCCTCGGGTAAGGAACGTGGGGCGAGAGGGTGGCCAAAATGGGCGAGAGGGTGGCAGCAGAAAAAGGTGCGGCGCGGTATTTGATCGGAGGAAGGCTGCTGCGGTTGCATGCTCGCCCCGCCGTGTGTGGGCTTGCGAGGACTATTATCGCGGGTTCGGTGGTAAAAATGATATCGAGAACATGATCACGCAAATGATGACACGGTTTCAACCGACAATTAGTACAAGTTCTGTGACATAAATTTATGAACCCTTAATGGTTGCGGCAAAGATACCAACAAGGTACGCGACAGATGAAAAAGCGATATGTGAAAGTCAAGAGGGGGTTTTAGTTGATAACATCTTTTGAAATGAGTCCCACATTCCCCGTCAATAAATCTGATGGGGGCGCATAATGCAGCTTGCTTTCCTGCTGGAAGAAAAAAACAAATACTGGATTTGTTTTAAAATTTTAAATCCCCCTAAAAATTACTCATTACTAAAAAAAACTGTAATGTGCCAGCCGATATAATCCAGCCAAATGGATAATTAAAATCATTTAGACAATCCAAATATATCTTTTTGCTTTTAAATTAAACATTAATATTAAAGAAAATGGCTAAAGGATTTGTTTACGTTAAAATAAAGAATGCCAACTTTAAAATCTTAAAATTTGTCTGACGCATGCGCTAGATAAAAAAAACTATGTGAGATTTTGAATTGTGGCGTCACCCTCTGATAGTGCTTCCGCGGAAAACGCACAATTAAAATAAGATTTGCTATTCTGCAATAAAACTTTTTTTTTTTCTCACAATTACAGCTTAAGCGAAAAGCTTTGCCTGCACACGCATATATACGTGCATATTCTCCTGTAAGTAACGTTTGAGAAGAGCGGGAAAAGAAGAATAAACGAAATTTGGCCGCTTAGAAATGGACCGGGAACTGAATCTAACTTATCTCACCATTTCAAAATGGCTGCTTTTCCCGATACATACGAAATTTTTTTTTTTTTCTCAATAAATATTTGTTTTTCCTCTTCTACATCTTTTAAGAAATGGTGTATCGATCGAGAAAAGCCAAGATAAATATTTCCCTGGCAATCCGTTGCACGAGACCCGATCTCATTGTTTTTCATCTCGCCGAATTGCGAATTTCCATTTTTTTTTTTTTTTAACGTGGTTTGACCGACGAAAAACTTCGAATGCGACGCAGAAATCCGCGTTGATTGTTCCACGAAATCGTGGAATTTTTCAAAGGAGGCGGATTAACGAAAGCACGAAAAAGGAAAAAAAAAAAAAAAAAAAAAAAGGAAAGAAGAAGAGAAATTTTACTTACAAATCCATCAAATTGGGAATGTGGGGAAAATACACGTTTCTCAGTCGAATGCAGTTCTTCGACAGATCCCTGCGGATTAAAAAAAAAAAAATTATTCTTACGCGAAAAACTTTTTTCGAGAAAATAAAAAATTCCCTTTTCATTGTTGTTTCTCCCGTTGTTTTTTTTTCACGCGATCGGAAATCGCGAAAATGGCCGAAAGGAAAAAAGAAGAAAAACACTGCGCTCGGCGACCATTGTTCTTGCATTAATAACGCGACGAAACATTTTTGCACCACGTTTATTGCGGATGGTGCAAAATTATGCGTAAATCGTGGACGGTGCAGGTTATTAAAGATTTTAATAAATCTTTTACGGCTCCCGTTCGGGATTAAGGATTAAAAAACGCAATTTTTTCCCTAACCGCCGGGGTTAAGAAAAGGCCGCGGATTCGGCTTCGTGAACCTATTTGCGTGTCGCCGGCCGCTAAAAATTCACAGCCGACTGCTGAACGACGAAAAATTTGACGCCGAATTTCATAATGATTTGAGTCGCGGAGAAAAATTCCCATCGTGACATTTTCACGGAGCGATTCGCGACGTTCGGAGGCAGACGTGAAAAGCATCTGATTCAAATTTTTTAATTGGGATTTTTCTTTTTTTTTTTAATATTTATCATTCAGAATTTATGCGCCGCCGTCAACGTCGTGATATTTTAAAAAAATACTGTATTGAAATCAGAGATACCCGTGAAAGATGAGAAGTGGTTCACTGTTTGAAATTTCAAAAAGAGATCGGGTTTATTTCTCGTTCGTTTGTTATTAATCAAGGTATCATTCATTGTACTTTTGTGGGAAGATGCGAGCGCAGTTTGAAAAAAATAATAATGATAACAAAAAAAAATTGAATTCTTCGTTTTTTTTTTTTTTTAAGCGCCAAAAACCGGAGATCTAAATACCTACAGCATTTTGAGATTCTTCGTGTGTTTGAAAATGGCCAAATCGGAGTCGCCTAGTAAATTGTTCTGCATGAATAATATGCTCAGCTGTTCCAGGCCCCGGAATAGGTTTTCATCCAGCGACTTCAGACGATTATTCATCATTAACCTGTAAGAAATGAAACGGTAAACAATAATCGGGTAGAAGATTCAGTCCCAAAGATTATGCAGTCATTTTGAACGTGAGCATTATTTTGAATTTATTATCAGAGTTAAAGCTAACAGGACACAAAAGCGGTTTAACAAACGGCAATAAACTGGACAACTTCGCTGTGTAAAACTCTGCGGTTGATATGACGTAGGGCGTTTGCCTCAAGCTGCGTGGCACTAAAGCGGAGGAGGAGGGGGGTGTGTGTGTGTGTGTGTGTGTTTCCCTCCCCTCCTCCCCTCGTCCACTACCCGCAAAGAAAACGAATTGGTAGCGCGAAAAAAAAAAAAAATCGCGCGTGCACCAGGGGACGCGATCGAAAGGGGGCGGGGAGGAATTCCGCAACGGGGGTTTCGAGAGCGGAAGCGGAAAAGCGGCGAGTGAGCCGCGTTGTCTGGACATACCCGGACATAAAAAAAAAAAAAAAAAACCGCTTCGATTGCCTGCCTGAACCCCGTCCAATTTTAAATTTCATCATTCTCGCGAATTTGCATCCAGGGGTGAATTCCACAATGAGGGGTGGAAAAAAAAATCCCTTGCGTATTTTTCGCTTCCCACCTAATGCGATCTCGGATGCGCGGAACGAGTTCGCCCGCCATTGTAACGAGGTTGACTTTTGTGCTTTTTATCAGACGAAACCTTGAAACGCTAGGCATCGCGTATAAGCCATACATTTAAAAAAAAAAAAATTATGTATACGCACACATGGTTTTTTTTTACAGTTGCTGAGATTCCAATGTCAACTCTTTTTTTTTTTTTTTTTTTTTTTTTATAGATACCCCCATTAAAAAAAAGCCGTGCGTTAGAATGAGAGTGCAATATCTGACGTCACTTACAGCTTCACCAGTTTCTCCTGCGTTCGAAATATGTTCGGCGGCAGCGTTTCGATCTCGTTTCCCTCCAAGTGGCTGCATGTACGTTTCGGAAGATTTTCCGGATGCGGGGTAGGGAGCGGAGGAAAAAAAAAATTCGATTATTGCCATTTGCGACCTATCGTCAGTTTAATTAACGACGTGGAAAGGTTACCGATCAAACTCACATTAAATGAAGCTGTTTGTACGTCGCGAACGCATCCTCGCTCGGATATCTGATCGTGTTGTTGGCGACGATCCTGCAAAGATGACAACGGAAAAGAAAGGAAAAAAAAAAAAAAAAAAGTGGGAATGCTGCCCGCATAATGTTATTGCCGTCGTAAAGCGCACTTCCGATCATTTTGCCGTTAAACGTGACGTTGCCCGGCATAAATGCGCTTGATCCGGGGTGCCGGACGCTCCTTGAGCTCCCGACCGGATCCGCGGACGCGGAGGTTCCGAAAATGGCGGTGTGTCACGTGATTCGCTTAATAACGAAAACTTTCCCTCGTCTCGCTTGCCCGGGCTTATTACCGGAGTCGAGGCAAATTGAAGAAAGCGGAAAATTCCGCTGGAACCGTTTTCCGCGGCTTTCTGCGTGGCGGAAAACCGCAGAAAATTGAAAGGCCGGGTTTTTCCTTCTTTTTTTTCATTTGCCCTTCGCTTTCCGGCCCGGTAATAACGGCTCGCGCTGAAGAGGAGGGAATTCCCCATTTGAAAAAAGAAAAAAAAAAAAAAACGTGCGCAAAAGCTAACGCCAGATCCCATAATCGACTATTAAAATCCCATAAAAAGAACCGCACACATCGTTAAAATCGCATTGTTGTAATACACACATCGTGCATTAAAAAATTTATTTCGTCTAACGGTTAATTTAATTGCGTAACCGAATTATTACATAATAATATAATAATAAATTTTGAAAACTTTTAATTTTAAATTAAAAACTTTAAGATGTCCGCATTTTCGGGAACATGCTCTTTTCCCTCTGTTAAAATTTTAAATTAAACGCTATTTCCGATCATTTAAAAAAGAAATTAATTGAACGTTAATTTTAATAAATTTTTTACAAAACGGATTTTCCCACACACGTTTTTTTTTTCTTTTTTTCGATTTTGATAAAAATATTTTAATTCATCGCAGCAGTTTCCCGTTTTGTAGCAAGAACCGTGAATATTCCGCGCTGTTGCTTCCAAGGAGCATTTCCTCCGTTTAAAACAATCGTCGCTGCAGACGTTATTGAATAAGCTGGAACTGCTGACGTTTTTGGACGCGTAAAAATATGTATAATGCCAAAAAAAAAAAAATTTTTTTTTTTTTTCACTATTTTCTTGGTTTTCTGCCGTCTAGGCCGCGCATTTTGAGATATTTACAGACGTACGTACACATATAACAGAGACATTGACATTCAATGAAACCTTTTCTTTGCTCTTTGTCTCACTTTGTTCGGGTTTTTCTTTTCTTTTCTTTTTTTTTTGGACTTACAATCTCGTTATATTCTCCGAAATGCCCGAAGGAACTTCAGTTAAGTCCATGTTCTTGCAATATACGTAAGTAAAATTTCGACATAAGCAGCCGTTGGGTACATTCGTAAGACCTGAAAGAAATTCATATAAATTAAGCGCCACAGTTGTAAGATTAAATTCACGTCCTAAGCCGCACAAGCAGTTTATCCCTTGGAAAAAGTATTTTCTATGGATTTCTCTTATTATTTATCAAAAATGAGTTTAAAAAAATTAATGTTCAAATTGGTAAGGTTCACAAATATTTTTTGAATTTTGATACCGGTATTGTATGTTTATTAAAATAGGTATCATTCGACTGCTGCGGGTCTATCTTTTCTTCTTTCACTCGCATTTGGACACACGGGCGGTGAGCCGGTCACTTTGTATGTATATTTTCATTATTTAATTATGTATTATACTTAATATTGTAAAAAAGAATTGAAAAACCGTATACGAAAAGGCTGAACTGCAATAATTTTGCAATACCAAAAAAATTACATGCTTATGTAATAATTTTCATCTTCACTCCGGTAATTATGTCTCTCGTATCGTAAATTCCTTATATTTGAAAGCAATGCTATAAATTTTCCATATCGTAACAAAAATGAATCCACATATAATTTTAATAAAATTTCGTCGGCAAATTTTTTTATTTTTTTTACATGTCAAATAAGTAAAATATAAACTTATAAATTTTCACCTATCAGAAATGTTACCCTTCGAGACGTTTTTCATAAAAAATATTTTGACTTCTTCGCATTTTACGGCGCGGAATTTAGTTCATAAAAAAAAAAAATTATTTTAGTTTAATTTTATGCAAAAAGACGAGGTAATGAGAATTTTCTGAAATTTTCAATAAAAACCATTAATCGTATGTGTATTGTAAATTTTTTTTATATTCCAAGCGATATAAGCAGGAAAAAAAGGCGAAACTTTTGGCATTATCTTCGAGAGATTAATGAAATCTGAGTGTTAATCATATTTATATACTTTCGTTTCTCAAAGCAATTGTATGGAGATTTTTGACGATACTTTGAAAACAGATTTACCATGGAAAAAATAAATTAAAAATATATTGGATTAAACTGATACTTTTCTTGTTTTAGTTTCAATAAATAACGAATATATAATATGGAAAATCGTTTGTTAACACTAATTCTCTACATATAAGGCGAAGGATGTAAAGTGATAAAAAAATAACAGATTTGCACCCACCCCGTTTCCAAACGGGTGTCTGTGCTCTACATATATCGAAAATGATATTTCTTACTGCTGATAATTTTATAAATCAATTGCCTTTCGCAATTTATTTTTGGTGAACAGAAAAACATAGAACATATTCTTTTGCGATAACACAGTAATCACTCACACATGTGGCCGTACGGTAAATTAAACACACACAATGATTAAATATTGAAGAGTATAAATATACATCAATAATATTTGATCACATAATTACTGAGTAAAAGAGCAATTCATTTGAATTTACTTCATCATTACATGATTTTAACAGTTTCGCGAATATAGTATAAAAAATTTAATATATTTTTTAAAAAATAATTTTTTCCGTTTTAGACCGACGGACCATACGAAATCCATTTGCAAGTAATGAAAGAAATTGATGTAACCGATTGGTTTTAAATAAAGGTTTAGGGTTGAGTTTCCGTACACTGTAGTACATGAATTCTTTATATGCATATCCGTTGCGACATTTTTTTTTAGAACGTGCCTTAAGAGAGCTTATATAAAACATTATTTACTGAAATCTAAGGAAGGCTGGACGATAATGAAAGACGACGTAAACCGTCTAAGATGGAAATATTTTGACCCAGGCGCAAGTATTGGCGATTCGCAGTTCATATGGATCCAATTCCGTAATTACCCGTAAGCGATATGAATTAACAATTAAGATATGCTGTTTTAGATATATTTATAAATCCATATCACGGACATATTCTTTTAAATTCGTTCTCTTATACCTGGGTCCAGGATTCTATGAGCGCATGAGAGCTTTTCACCTTGTATTACGATTTCCATCGCTTAGAACCAACAGTTCCTAACACGTTGAATAATGAGCCTAAAGGATCCTTAAATAAAATTAATATATAATTTTAATTATATGTTATAATCATATTACTACTAAGTAACCCCAGGAACAGCATTTTTAATCAAATTGTCTTTTTTTTTATTTTCTTATATATGTTTAAGATATAAAAATTTAGAGCTCTGTATCGATATAAATTTTCCGTTTTTTTTATATAGTTATTTTCCCGTTAATTAGTATTAAAATATTTTATTTAAATCAAAATGTAATGTTATTTTTGAACTGTAAAATATTCACATATATATATATGATTTTTTTGTGAGTTCATATAATCAGAACTATTCGGAAATCTAATTTTCTACTAATATTATAAATACAAATTATATGTAAATAAATATCAATATATATATATTAAACTTTATATATATATATAGTTTGAAAATTATAAATTTTAAATATTAAATTTCAAACGAATCAATGAGAATTTTTTTTAATGCATACATATCTATTACTACTTTGGGGAGTTTAAGGACTCCCCAAAAAAAACAAATGTGGAAACACCCGTTATAAAGTACTTTATTCTAATATTCTATTCGATTTAACTCTCTGTAGATGTTTTTCTGAAAAGATTACTGGTTGAAACAAATAAAAAATTAATGTATGTACATATATTTATATGTTAAATAATCGAATAGAAAAAAAAAAAGTTTTACAACTAAAAGTTTGCGTTGCAGCTTCCATTCTTCATCACATTTGTATTATTGACCTGATAAATTTATGTGAAACTTGTTATTACAATAGCATTATATGCAATCGCCATTTTATGCACTCACCATCCGAATCAATGTTTAATTAGAATGATTAAATTTTTATAATTAAGATGAAAGGGGTTGACTCTTGCTGCGATATAATAAAATTATATTATCCAAAGGAATCGAGAGTATGTGCTTTCACAACAGAAGACGGGCTGGACAGATTTTTGCCCTGTGATCTCTAAACCCAATTTATAGATGACGGATCATTTTCCGTTCTTAACCCTTGCACATGGATGTATGATCCGCGAATTTTTTTTCGAACGTGAAAGACCTATTGTTCTTCGAATCATATACTTCTTTTTATTGTTTTTTAAGAGCTCTCTTTTACCACATATGAAATATCCTTTATTCCCTCCCCGGTGTTCCAGCGCCTCGTCCACCCGAAAAGCACATTTTTAAATAACAAAAGCATTTTTCAAACATTTTATCTGCGAATTTATTGGCTGTTTGTATGTCGGTTTTGGTAGTCCACCAGCGAGGGAAAGGTTAAATTCATCCGCCATCCCCTTCAAATATTTTGCCGTAACTCATTTCGGAAACGGGGTGCGCCCTTGGTTGATTATCATTATTTCAATACATAAATTAAAACAGAGAAGTGACGCTGTCGCCCCGTATAAATTGTTAATCTTATTGCTTTAACCTATTTTTTTAATTCCGTCAATTCTTTAAAAAATTTTTACTTTTCCCAAATGGAATTTTCTATCACGCTTCTACTTTAATTAATATCAATCAACTTACTGCATGAGTGATAATCCGATGATATATTTTTCGCGCCCCTTAGGAGGTTTTTAGCAAAGTCGCTCCCGTAAAAGTCGGCTGAGGATGGAAAAGAAAAACACATATTTTAGCAATATTTTCAGTTTGTTTTACCGGAGTTTATAATCCGGACTTGGAGCTCTCCAAGATTTGGGGGTGTTTGAAATGCGCCGCATCTCTCTGCTCGGTAACAATCTTGCAGGAGGCAAGGGAGAAATTTCCATCACTTCTGTGTCACTTAACCATCGGAAACGTCTCAGGGAATCGGTTAGGATTCACTTTTCGTTGCCGGAAAGCAATATCGTCTGCTGTTCTGGGGATTCGAACCCCCTGGGAATTCGAGATGCACTCGATGGTTCGAATCCCCACCGAGCGCAGCAAATTCTTCGCCGTCTCCGGTAAGAAAGAATAAGTTGGCTGCATGCGAATGCTGCGAAATTCCCAAACTCCCTAAAATTACTCACCGCACGTCTTTGCCAGTTCATCTTCACCGTCCGGACAATCAGCATAACCGTTGCACATGGACTTTTGAGGCACGCAAGTACTGGAATTACCACATTTGAAGGTACCTTTGGTGCAGGATCCTGCATAAAAGAAATATTACTTTTATTCTTTTCATTATAGGATCGAATGCGTTTCGGGAGGACGTTCCGCGTGTGCAGAATCCTTGTCGGTACCTCCGGATGGCTTTTTCGGTTATGAACGGGGAATGACGTGGTAGAGAGATTGACGTATTTTGGAATTGGCGCCGTCAAAATGGCACCATAAACCAGCCAGCGATGAACTTTTTGGCCAGTTAAAAAATTTTCCAATTTACAAAATTGTAACTAAAAAGCTCGATCGGAGGTTATGAAATTTTGAGATTTCATTATGATGAGAAAAGTTTTTTTAACGCGGATATAATTACGCGATTTACTATTGGCATAAAATTTTCTGTATCATTCCCTCGGTTTCTGCAAAGCCCAAAAGCTCCCTTAGATTGCGGGTAAAAAATTACAGAATTTGGACGATATTCAAGTGTTATTTCTGTTTTATGGTTAAAAGAAAGTTATTAAGATATGAACATCAGAATTTGGCATCTGTTAAAAATTCTGACGTTAACCTTAAGAAAAAGAAAGAAAAAAAAACGAAATTTCTTTCCATATTCAGTATTTTACCTGAGGCAATTGCTACTTTTGCAAATTAAAAGAATAAAAGTAGATTGGACATCGAATATATTAACTGAAATAAGTATACTTTACCGAAGCAATCAAAAAACCTATAACATAAGTGTCCCTAAGTTATTTAATTATTATCCAATTAATACATTTTCTTACCTTGACTAAGGAAAAAAGATAAAAAGGCAAAAATAAAAATCGACGATGCCAAAACCACGCCAATAACTACAATGCGACCCGATTTCATGGTTTCCCTAGCTCGCTATTGGATATTTTTAAGAATTCTGTGATAAATTTCATTCCTAATCAATAATTTTAATTATTTAATGATGTAAAGAAGTATCTGATAAACAAAATATTGCATGAACGATTCAGATGTCATCTTGAATGCTCGAAAACGATGACGACTCGCCGAATAAATAATTTATTTAATTTTTTAAAATTATTTATACAGCTTTATACCGCGTTTAAATACGTAACCCGCATTCAATATCACGTAGTATATAAATAAGCGATTCTTACTGATTTCACTCACATTTCATTAATAAAAATGTTTAACGTTAGATCTGAGCAGCTCAATGTTAAAAGACATTCTAAGCTTTTTACGTGATCAATAATGTTACATAAAATCATGATGTATTTCATTCGCATCAGATCACACTATTGGTTTTAGTGAGGGAAATGAAATTTTTCTTTTTAAATATTTTTTTTTTTCTGAAACGAACCACAAGATTTTTTTTTTTCTCATGTCGAAACACTTAAAATACTCAACATTAGTATATATATATATTTTTCTGAATTCCTTTTAATGAAACAAAGATTTTATTTCTCAGATATTTTTCTTAAAAATTCGAACCCATAAATCAGATGATGATTAGATTCGCCGAATATGAATAATATATATATATATATATATAAATATGTTTGCTGTGGAATTGTGACAAAAAAAAAATAAAAAAAGCCTTTCTTTAAGGAGTGAATCATTAGCAACATCGTATAAGTATGTTACTTTAGCAAAACGTTGGGAGTGACCAGGGGATGGCATCGAACATTTATCCGCTTCGGCAAGGGACCCAACCCAACGCATTATGTGGACCATTCGCGATGGGCAACATTAAGGTAAATATCCCAAACTCTTCATGATGCGATCATCCTTGTTTCGGAGCAACCCATGTTGGCCTCGCATTGAGATAAACTTTTCTCCATAACAATTAACTTTGCTAATGGCCAAATAAAAAAAAAAAAAAAAGAAAGAAAGAAAATTGCGAAAAAGATCGTGATTCAACGGGGCAAACGTATAAACTATATACGTATATAATGTAAGTTATATATAAACTATAATAAACAAAAATCAGCTTACACGCGGCACCACCAAGGGAGGACGAGAGAATTTAAGTTGATATTTACATGGCTAATCGTTAAAGTGGTTCCAAAGGTATTGTTTTTAAGTAAAACTCGATCCTCCGGAAGGGAGAAGGGAACGTTGGGAAATCGCACGAAACTTTTCGCAATTTCGTTACCGTCACTGGATATTTTCCGAAGAATTAAATGTCACGCATTCGAGCTTCAGACAGACCATTACCTGAATCTATGCATCAAAAGAAAAAAAAAACAAAAATGTTAAATTTTTATAGCGTGGACAGCTCTCGTTTGAAAGAAAAACAATTTCAGTCCATGTTAAATCGATTTCAACACGAAATAGTTAAAATCAAATATATATAATTAAAAATCTCTCCGAATTCCGGCGACAGGAAATAAAAAATTTTCTGGTACAAAAATATTATAATCCATCCAGTCAAATCTGTTAAAAATTTTTCGCGACTACCTGCTGCTCAGAATATATATTTATACATATATATATACACATATATACTTTTTAAATATATCAGTAATATTTTTTTTTTTTTTTTATTCGATAACCAAACCTAGTGAATCGAAAGCGGGTTTTTCATGTTTTCAAAAAATGTTATTTGTTAAATAAAGATCTAGCTTCGATTTGAAAAAAAAAAAGAATTAAAAAAATTTTGCTTGAAATTTCTTTTATTTGTCTGAAATTAAAATAAAAAATTTTTATGCGATATGCAATACTGTTAAACAACCGCACTGTTAGTTAAAAAATATCGGACAAATTCATATTTGCGCTGAACCGCAGTTTGAATGCAACTAAAGAACGTGTAGCTTTTATCACAAGAAACTGTGTTGATAATACTTTGGCCGCTGTTATTTGTGAATTTGTACGCAAGCCCAAAAAGTGTTTGGATAAATAGAAATGGAGCAATGTCTCGGGGGAACTAATTTATGACATAGTTTGTCTTTCTACCTCTGTTCTTCAACTAATTTCAATTTTGTCGTTTCCGAATGTGAATGAATTGATTCCCAATGCCGGGAAAGGGAGCGGCGATGTCATTGTTTCTCTTTGCTCAATTACCTGGAAAGAAAACCAAATTTGATTTGTTTAATATATTTGGCAAAAACCTCTGCCCAGATTTATACTTACAAATTTCAAATTGGATTCCCTTCCCTGCGACTTGAAAGCTGATACTACACCCTCCATCAAGTCTGGTTCGTGCTCATGGTTCATCTCAATTTTCTTAAACTGTAGTGGTAAACATTACCAAAAAAAGAAATTTGCATTTTCTTTTGAGTGTGACACCACATCATTAAACCTTTATCGAATTATTTTAACAAGGTAAAAAAATAATTATCGTCAATGAAAAAAATTATTTTTTCATTTTTATAAGTAGCATCGGTCAGATTGAATGTAAATATACTGGAATAATAAAATTATATATATTTAATTAGTAAATTATGCTCTTTATTACGGTATCAGTAATAAATGCATAATGCAAAGCATCGATTTTGTTCTTGTATTAAATTTTTGGAATGCTAAAAACTTAGCCATTAAACCATACAAATTTTTTGTAATTTGTCATGTTTTTTGGTTAATCTTAAAATCATCTGATACTGAAACCTAAAAAAAAAAATACATTCTGGAACCAATCAAATATCTTATTGAGATTACCTACCTAACCTGAAACTACAGTCTTAACAATTACATTAAAAACTTGCAAAAAAGAAGGAAATTCTTAATCAAAAAAGATCACATGGAATAAGACAAAATTATCATATAAAAAGTATTTTTAAACTACATATAAATACGCATGATTTCATTTTCTGAAAATTTATTCCTTAAAAAATTCGTAAAAATGATAGTAAAAAGTTCATTGGGATTAAAATGAATTATATATATATTTTTTAAAAAACCTGCAGCTACAGATTGAAGTGCAAAAATAGAGTAAGTGGATGTAAATTACGAGATTTTCAACATGTAAATTACAATATTTCGAAGTTAATATTTTAAAACCAATTTTTCGTTGGTTTACTAGTTTCTTTCACATCCATTTTACGGATGTTATACCATTTTATCATTTGTTCTGAAAAAATTTGGAAATTCCACCTGAACTTTTGCTGTTATTACGCCTGGTAAATATCTCAAGAAGTCAAAATTAAATCGGATTATAGGTTTTCATCTTGGCATAAAATTTGTTCATCTAATTATATTTTCAGAAAAGCAAATTCCATTTAATTTTAATCAATTTTTTTTTAATAAAATTCCCCATTTAATCGTAACGTCATTTGAGAGTTTTTTTTGAGAGGTCTTGCGATGTTGAATGATTTATTTTTACTTTCTTTTATTTTTTTATTAATTTATATCGCTTTAATTTTTTTTAAAGTCTGTATCTTAAAAAAATCATTGAAAAAAATTCGTTCACCGGTGCTAGATTTCCTAAAAAAAAAAGGCTAAATAAATTTGTAAAAGTGAATTTTTGTATTTTTTTTCAAAACGACAGGGTTTCACTGATAAAAATTACACTTTCCTTGTGTTTTAATGAATTTTTTATGTGTTTCTTTACAGTTCGTTTATCAAAATTTTGATTGAAAAATTCAACTGTTCCCGTTATTTCGTTTAGCGCGTCAATGGAAATTTAAGGCCTACTTCCACGTCGAGTTTAGGCGCGAAAAATAATTGTCAGTAATAGCAGTATATTTGTGTTACATTTTAATTTAGCTTTAACTACATATAATTAAAATGGCTACAGTGGGGTGGACCAAGAGATCTTCAAATGCAAAACACTTCAGGGTCTCTAATTCGCAACGTGCTTCAGATATCGCTGGAATGAGGTAATTTAACATTCATTTCACATTGTTTATAACCTAACTTTATGATTTAAATTAATTTCAAATATTTCATTTCTTTCACGAACCGTTAGACAAAGTCGCAGCGTCGAAAGACAATCGCGCATTCCATTAAGATCTTCTTCTTCCCAAAGCGTTAGAGAATGTGGTATTCAAAAGAAGAACCGAAGTAAATCGCAAACATGCGAAGAAACTCCCGTGAATGTTGGGAAAATCACACCTTCATCAATTTTTGGTTCAAAAATTACTCCTATATGCTCTTCAAGCATAAGAATGAAAAAAATGAGTTTTTACAAAGATACAAGAAATCTTCATTGTAAGGAATTTATAAAAGAAGCAACTGCAGTTGTAAGTGTTAAGAGGTTTGAAGCTAAAACTCACAAAAATAATTAAATAATTTTAAATAAAAAAATATTATTTTTTAATTTTCTAAGGTGCAAAATTTTTTTCAAGAAAAATGTCCAATGTTTGGTGATATTCGACCAATGACCATTAAAATGTTTATTGGAATGGTCAATTATTTATTCCAAGAACTTGAAATTGTTGACAAAAGGCAAGAACCAGTTCAGTTTGAAGTGAGCACTTATGAAAAAGAATTGCCTTATTGGATGAAAAAATTAAATTATCCTGGATTGATTACAAAAGCCTGGTTACAAACTGGTAAAATATTAAACATAAAAGAGCAATAAATATTTGAGCATTTCATTTAAATTAAAAAAGAGCAATTTTTTTAATTTTAGGACTTTCTCAGTTTTCTCTATTTATCAGAACGTTTAAAACTAATGTGCAATGATTGTTACTTTATTAAGGTACTCTTTTTCTTTTAAGTGAATGTACCAAACAATTGGCATCATGTCATTGGCCTGTTGTCATGGCTTGTAAAACTTGTTGAAATTTCATCATTATTTAATTTTGAAGAGCAGTTGGAATCAATGTCAGATGATATTAATAACTCTTGGGCAATATATTATTTTAAACAATCATTACATGCATATAGATTATTTAATGAGGGCAAAGAGGAAGAGTATAGGAATTTATGTTCAGAAGTTGTCCAAAAGTTTTATGAAATAAACGGTGTTGATGAAAATGAAATTCAGAAATTGAAAATTGAAATACAAGAGGTAAAAAATTTTTTGGTTTGAATGTCAATTTTTATACAAAGATTATTTCTTCATTATGTTTTCACTAATTTATTACTATTTGTTGTTATTGAACTAAGATCAAGGCATCATGTCCTTTTCAGCTAGAAGAAAAGCTGACTGATCCTAATGCTCAGGCAGAAAAGGATGCTAGTGATGAGTTAGTTCAAGAGCTTAAAAATTTGGAAGCACAGCATGAGAAAGCAGTCAATGATATTTTAGCAGAAGAAAATGATATAGAAGCAATTAAAATTAAAATATCAGAAAAAGAAATGAATTGTCTTGATTTGGGCAAGTGTTAAATATCTGTCAATATTTTGACAGTTTTGTTTATAAACTGACCATTAATAACTGATCCATTAATAGACTATAACTTTTTCCTGATTATTATTTCATTCTTTGGAATTGTTGATCAATTCTGAAATTCTGTATTTTTTGAATTTAATTTTTTTTTTTCATTGCATCAGAAAACCAAATCCAAGAAGCTGCAAAACAGCTGGAGGATTTAGAGAATATTGTTTCCAAGCAACCAACCAGTATTACTGAAATAACTGAATTGATGAAAAAATCAGAATATCTAGAAAAGGAAATCAAATACATGGAGAAAGAATGTGAAGATTATGCACAGCTTGTTTCCAGGTATGAATTTGAGGCAGCTTCTAAGAAAGATAAGGCAAGTCACTTTAATTATTGTTTTTTTAAAATTTTCCTAAACCATTATTTTATTGATTATAAACAAATATAATTATTACTGGTAACTTACAGCTTGATTTAAAACATTCTTTGCATCCCTTTAGATTCTTCAGTGCAAACACGCATTTAATAGAAATATAATCCAGCTTGAGCAAATAATACCAGAATTGAAGGAAATTCGAATATGTGAAGATATTGAGGATGAAAAAATAATTTTGGAGTTAGAGAACATTGTTGAATCTTTGAGAAATTTAAAAAATGATTATGTAAAAAAATGCGAAATGGTGGAGCTGCAAATAAAAAAGGAGGAAGAAAATATAGAATCAAAATGCCAGGCATTGGAAAACATGATAGAAACAATATCTAAATTAGAGGAGGGCAATTGTATCAAGAAAAGTAAACTTATTGAATTGCAGGAGGAATTTGAAGAGGTTAGTTACAACGGTCGTTTCTTATAAAAAAACATTTAGAAAATTTTAAATTTTGTAAATTTTTACAAATATCTTTATCTCTGCATTTTTAACCTCATAGCTTTTGATTTTAATATAAGTTACTCTTTTCAGAAGGAGAAATTACTCAAGGAAAATGCCGAAAAATTAGATGAGAAGATGAAGTGCTTAGAATCGAAAATTAAAGAAGTTCATAAACTGCGGGAAAATCATCAAGAACTGGAGTTAAGGTAATATTTTTTCCTAGTGGCCATATATTTGCTAACAAAAATCGCTTGATTGACCTTTTGACATATATTTTTTAATTTATTTCTGAAAAAAAAATATTGGTTTTTCTTGAAAAGAAATTTTCATTCCAGAAATTCAGAGCTCAGTAATCTTTTGCAGAAGAGTGAAGAAGAAGCTGAAGAATTTTGGATGAAGGTCGTAAAAAACTGGGAGCTTATTCCTGACAAATTAGGTATGAACCAGCTGAATATAATTTTTCATAATAATCAATCCTCTAAATGTTTACAGATATAGGTTCAAGTATTATTTCATACATATGTATATATATATTTATATTTGCTAATACATTCATCTACAGCGGAAACATAAATCTTTAATTAATGGAAAAAAGCTTCTTCATTTTAAGATATTGTTTCTCAAAGTTAAATAAGTTGTATATTTCATGTGTTGGTTTAGATAATGTGTCTTCTTTAATAGTTATTTAACAAATTAAATAATTAATGATTTGAAATTAATATCTAAAAGAAGTATGATGGGAAACTTTTGCATATTGTAATATCAAAAATTATTTTCGATTTTCATATGCTAATGTGGTGGTGCAGTAACTAATAGCTTCCGAAATATAAGAGTTAAATTGTAAAAATTTTTTTCTTTATAATTTTGCAAAAACTGCATAATTCTAATAAAAGTTCGAAAAGAGTTATACAATTATAAAATGAATGAAAAATGGATTACAAGATCTTAAGTTTTTCATATAATAGTGACAGTATCCCCTAAATTATCATTAATTAAATTTTTTTATACACCCATAATTATTTTTTTCCATAAAAGCATATAATTTTTTAATTGATTATAAGATATTATTATAATACACTAATTGTAATATTCATTGAAATCTTTATTTTTTCAGAATCATTACTAAAACTTGTGAAGGTTCAAAACGTCGAATTAAGAAAAGGTTACAGTCAACTAATGACAGATTTGGCGAACGATAATACTAAAATATAAATATTTGAAAATTTATAAAATGAAAAGAATTAAAAATTCTAATGTCAAAGTAAGACCAAAGGCCAATGTATATATTTATTTGCTTTTTTTAAATTATCTTCAACTATCTGCGTAGTTAAAATAACATCGGCTTCGGATTTCTGCCCAAGGGCAAACTATAACAAATATTGATCACATTAAATTTCATGCCTCCGAAACATCAAAAGGCAGAAAAGTTTTTTAAAGGTTTCCGGAAACAATATATTTTTTTTATTGTTCTGTTAAGTTTTTCAAATGTAAATATCAAATTACATTTCCCATAAATTAAACTTTCTTAATATTGGAAAAGAAGCAAATTAGTTAAAAAATCAGTCTTTGGTCACGACTTTAAAAAAACAATTTTTTTTATTTTTAAAAATGAAAACTTGAAATTTTATTTATTTTAATTTCATTCTTAACTGCAACCACTCTTTTAACTGTAAATTTCGATAAACGTTTTAATACCTAAAAAAATTTCATTACAATTGTTAAAAAATAAAATACTTATTAATTCTCGAGAAAATAATTCATTGGTTTTAAAATAATTTGAAGTTTTAATTTTAATTTTTTGATAAAGGTGGAGAGATTACATATTAAATGCACTGAAATTACTGAATATATGTTGTAAACAATGTCGTAATGAAGAAAAATATAGTAAAGAAATCTTTATTTAATACATAGATATTTTTTTAGATAGTTAAGAAAAAACATAGATTTTAAACAATTAACAAAGGTAACCTTATAAAAATATTCAAGAGTGAGAAGGATCAAAACAAATGGTTTTTATGCTTTTGATTATATTTGAGACGAAGACTTGTAATTCGATTTTTTTTTAAAATGAAATAAATGAATTTTCATATAGGGTCTACTGATTTTATAGACTACACCATAAATACCGAAAATAAAATCGGTACCAAAAGGGTTAGGGCGATTTTCCTCTAATTACAAATGGCGCTACGACATTCCAATCTGCTAAATAAACTTGAGATTCTTCTCCAGGCTGAAAATCATTTATGTCCAACTGAAGAATCTGATTTCCCTGGACCAAATGACCGTTAACATCGCGGAGAATAATCTGATGATCGGGTTCGGCAGTGATAAAAGCTCCACCTTCTAAGTCAATTTCTCTGAATTCCTGAACTACGACCGATTGAGGAATATTCTGGGTTTGCAACGGGAATTGCCTGTAAATCAATTTTTCGTTCTTCTTTGGCAAAAGCCTGTGGAAGAGAATTCTTTTCCCTCCCTGAGTAACGCCTTCTGTCGTCGATTGCTTTTTGTTAACCGAAGATTGTTGGTCCGGGTCCGAGGCATATTCTCCTGTCTTTTTTTTGTCCGCCATAACTGTCTGATTTTCTGAACCATTCTTTACCGATTCTTTAATTTCCTCCCCCGGCTGCTCTTCCTCATTTGGTTCTTCTTCTGTTTTTTCATCTTCCTCTGATTTGTTCGCATACCTGGCTGCGGCTGCAGCAGCCTCTTCCAGCAATAACTTTTTGCACCTATGATTTTTCAAGTGCTTTTCTCTCGAAAACGAAACACCGCAATGAGGGCAGCTTTGCTTTATATGAGGGCCCGGAAATCTTTGTTTGTGAGATTCAAACCCTGCTCTATTTACAAAAGTACCCCCACATACTTCACATGAAAATTTTTTCTGCACAACTATATTATGAATTTTAATGTGATTTTTATAATTTGCCTTTAATTTAAAAGTTTGAGTACATACTTCACAGACAAATCTAATTATGCCAGAATGCTTGGTTCCTAAATGATAGCACAGTTTAGATTTTGTTGGGAACCAAACGGGCTCTGGACAATCTGTACACTCAAACTTTTTTGTGTCCTTTTTTACTTCATGACATTCTTTTGTATGATTATTCAACTTCTCAGGGGAACAATATGCTCTTTTAAGTCCAAATCCTGCACATATTTTGCAGCTGTAAAATTTTGTTTTATTTTCCAGTTTCATATCATTATCAATATTTTCATCTTTATGTGCTGCACAAAAATTTTGATTCTCACACTGTTGCTTTTTTGAACATTGAACATTCTCATCTTTTGCATCTGAAATGCACTTAGTTTTTTTGTTTTTTATTTTTGTTGTTAAGATCTGATCTTCCATTTCAAAGTTTTCTTCATTCTGATCTTTATTTTTTATATTTTGATTATCCATCAGAGAATTTCCATTATCTAGGACTACATCAGATTTTCCGTTTGGTGAAGAATTAATTACCACTTCTGATACTTTAACATTTGCTTTTTCTCGTCCGGTTTTGTTTCTTTCACTCTTCAATTTTTTAACATTTGCCCTCATTGGTTTAGAACTGCCATTTTCATCTGTATCAAGTAAGTTGCTGGATACTACATTATGTTTAACAGATGATGACTTTCTTTTTCTCTTGGAACTCCCAATTGGTTGCTTTGCCTTCAAATTATATTTTTCACTTGCTGTTTCTTGCTTGGACATATTCTATCTAAAACAAGTACAATCATTTTAAGGCCTTAAATACATATTTTTATAAAATTATTATGAGAAAATAAGTAAGTGGAAAATTTAGATTTAATTATGTAAAAGTAGCATATAAAAACAACGGAATCATTTATGCTTGTCAACTAGATTTTTAAAAGTATTATAATTCTTTTCTAATTTTTAAATTGGATTATTTGCCGGCAAACAATGGTGGGGTACTTGTTTCAAGATGGCGCCAAGAACAATGTAATTGGGCCATCGAATATATTAAAAAATCATACCTACATTTTAATGAGAATAAATGATATTGAATGAGAGAAATCAGCCAGAAATGTGTGCCGACTGTCCGGATTGCTGATTTCATGAATTATTCGCAGATATAATTTATTTTTTCTATTAATAGTGAAATTTGTGAAGTTCATTTAATGTGATAAAAAGCTTTCATCATTCACAGTTCAACATTGCATTTATAATTTTAAAATTATATATCATAACAAATAAAATCTTCAAAAAAGTTACATCAACTGTGCTTAATAGTTCTAAAATAATAAAACCAACATCACAACTGAATATTTATCGATTTAAACAAGAAGAAAGTTGAATGTTACTTGTGAATTCAACCACTCCTTTTCTCACTTCGATTGACCACCATTTTATGCCCTGTGCAATGTGTCTTAAAAAAGTAACCAATAAAATCACTCAAACCCACATGACGTTATTGATCACATGATCGTTTTGTATTTGAAAGTTTAGAGACTTTATTTGTCACATATGATTCTGTTAAAAGAATTTATTAAAATAAAGATGAAAGTTTATGCTGATTTATCCTACAGCAGATGAATAAAAAATAGTTGATTAATTCGACATTTACTATTGTACATTTGATAATGTCCTTAAATGCAACAAGACAAAAAATTAACTACTGCGGAACATGCCCTAGAAAATCAAAATGTTGTGCCAATGCGTACCTGTTACTAACAAAACAAATTTTAATAAAAGCGAAAAACCAGTCAGTATTCATCTATGGATTCAATAGTAAACATTACAGCCGAAGAGCTGAAATTTGTCGAAGAAGGCAATATGGAAGCTTGTTTTACCGCTTTTGATAAAAATGGGTGAGTGATGAAATTGAGATTATTTTCCTTGTTTTCTGTTGCATTAATGCTTACAAGTTTCATTTTTTACGTTATTGATAAAATAGCAATGTAGTTACTTTTTTAAAATATATTAGGGAACAGAATCTGAATAGACTTCATGAAAATTTGACAACTTGTCAATAATTTATTTTGAGATTTTACTTTCACTGCTTCCAAATTTAGTTAAAGTCTAAAAATGCTTTTAATAAATGTTTTTCATCTTTTCTTTAAATTTTAATATTACTGTGAGAAAGTTCAAATATTAATATTTGAATGTTATATCTAAAGTTATTATATGTTATATCTAAATTGATGTGTATTTGGTGTGAAAGAAAATTATCTTCTGTTTAAGATGAGACAAACTCTGAAGAAACAAAAATTAAGAAATGTCCAGTAAATATTATATCTACACTACATATTTATAAAATTCATATAAGGAACTTCATTAAATATAATCTTTAAAATATCTTTATAAAGATTTGATGTTAAAGAATTTTTACAGTATAAAATTTTTTATTTTAAATTGTTTTAAGGCAAATTAAAAAGTTAATTAAATATGAGTTTGAGATCATTTATCTTATTTTTCAATAAAGCTTTTTTTGAAAGTTACTAAATATGGGACAGGCTTACTATATTGTTACTAATCTAGAATTAAAATATTTTTAAATAATAATGAAAATATAAAACTTTTCCCTTTACCCAAGTTACTTAATAAAAAAAGATTTACACATTCTAATAATGAAAACTATTTTGTTATATATTGCTAATTATCAATTGTTAAATCCTTATCATTTATTATTGTTACTTGTATTATTACATAACATTTTGTATTTAGTCAAAAATTAAGATTATTAATTTTTGTGTTTCAAGTCTTCAAATTTACCTACATATAAATCTCACATAAATATTAAATTATATGTAGATTATCATATAAATAATATTAATCCAGAAAAATATTTTATAATATATATAAGACTGATTTACTTTTTTTAATGATTTGTAAATTTTGTGAATTTTCAATTATTAAAATAATGATGAAAGTTTTTATCTTTAAATCTAAACTTAATTATTTTCTCAATTGTAAAAATAGTAAGAGGGATATAATTTTTATTGTTACTGAAATTTATTCTATATTATTATTATTTTTATAGAATTAATTATTATTATTATTGTTATGTAAATT
>JAOWBB010006764.1:0-18484 GCA_028565995.1 Ricinus marginatus
TGCGCGCGTGTGTGCTGTGTGTGTGTGTGGAGAGCAACAACCTGATTCAGCGAATGCCAACTTTTAAGCCCGGTTCTTGCATAATCCCGATATTACGCTTCGCGAAAGGACCCCGAAAGCTATCACACTAAAGGATTTGTTAATGTAAAGTATCCGTGTTTTCACCTTTACGGGGATTTTCCAGGTCCTTAGAGCCAAAGGATGTGTATTCCACCATAACGAATGGCACACTGCGCTTTGACTTACATGTAATATTTTTAGAAACTATTCGGCAATGGCGTCACCTGACCCAAAATTCGAAAGGAGAGAGATAAAAGACAGACGGAAAGAGAGAGAGAGAGAGAGAGAAAGAGAGAGATTTCTGAAATTAACCCCAAGTCGTCAATCGAATATCATTTCAGCGTTTAGACCGTGCAGCAACTGACCAGCGACTGACCCCATCGATTGCCGATGCCTGCTCCAATCGCACGGGCCTCTCTCGGACGTGGAAAAGGTGGTTGCTCTCCGTATCTAAGCAACACGCGAAAAGGGAAAACAAAAATTCCCGTCGCCGATCCTTTTTCCACCCTCGCAAGGGCAGCTCCGAGGGAATAATTTTCCGCCCCCTCGCCGGAATCAATCCGATCTCGGGTCCGCCGCATGCAGCGGAAACGGGTCGATTCTCCCCCGACGTAAATTTTCGTCGCGTTCTTCTTATTTTTTTTTTTTTTTGCCCTCTCCCCCCCAGGGACAGGGTAAAAAATTTCCGACCCGGGAACTAAAAAACGGGCTCGAATCCCCCAGGCGAAAAAACACAGGTTCAAAATTTGTTACTTACGTTAGTAAAATTTTTCACGAAAATCATATTCCAATTTGCCGCATTTATCGCTATTTACCTCGTCTCCGCGCTGTATGTTTTTCCCCCGTGCGAACCGTCCGAGTATCGTCTTATGCGAACTGAAGCAAATCAAATCGGTTTGTTGCTTTTCCTCGCCGTCCAAACGATCTGGCTCGGCCGTGCTTTTATCCGTTGTGTCCCTCTTCCTTTTCGGAATTGCTCCCTTGGGGCGGTGCCAGTTTCCTCCTCCGCAGCGACACCCTAAAGGTCGTGCACGGGCTCGCTCCGCAAGCGAATCGCGCTTAAATATTCATGTCCTCCAATCGAAAACTCCCCCCCCGGGATAACGGGCAATCGCCTTTAAAATCCTCGAACGGCTGACGTCCCAACAGCGTGAATTTGAAAACTTTAACAATTTTCCGGATTTCCCATGCGTGGCGGACCCCGAAGCCGTGTACGTGATTTCGCATGAAAATAATTTCGGCGCATATCGCGATTAAAAAAAATAAATAAATAAATAAGAGTCGAATTTTAATTTTCTGCCTTTTCAATTTCCCCTTATCGAAATCTTTCGCTCTTTTTGTATCCGATCGAATGGGGCCAACGGCAAAATATCAAACTGTGAAATAAAAATTTCAATAAGTGTAAAATGTAACAATTTTTTTTAGATTTAAACATCAAGCGCAATAATTACCTTGCATAATTACCTACATAATTAGAAATTATATCATTTAATAATGTAATCAGTGATACATAAAATTTTGTGTAACAGAAAGCTTGTAGATAATGAAGATACAAAAAATTTGTTTGTTCCTTTATAATTTATAAAAATTTACAATCACACAATAAATTTGCAGGTTTTTTTTGGCTTTTGTACACTGCACTGATGCATGATGTATGTGAAAGCAATGTGACATTTCTTTTTTATCCGGAGAAAGAATCAATTTCCCCATTTCAATGTTTTTTTTTTTTTCTCATAACATCTGAAAAAAAATAAATAAATTACTGATTCCAATTATCTGAAGCAACATGGATGCTGATTAGCAATGCATCAAAGTCAAGACTCACAGATGCAATTTTGAAATTTTAAAACTTGCTACTATCTTCATTAATTAACACAATTCATGATCCATGATTATGTACTGCATGCACTGGTAACAGCCATCAGAACAATTGCACAGCTTATAAACAATCAAACTTGACAGTATAATATCAGTTTACTTTTATTCTCAATTTTGATCGTGTCTCAGCTTTGGATTCACCTGAAATTTAAATTGAATGCTAATATTTATTTGATCTAATTACAAAAGATGAGATTCCATAATGCAGACAATGTTAATTTATTAAATGTGAATTACAAAACTGTAAAGCCTCTCCAAAGCGCGCCTTATCTTCAACACAAAAGCTAATTAGACCCATCTAATTGTGATAATTATGAAATATTTAGAAGTAATAAACAATTATTCATGTAGGACCAGAAAAGAAAAAAAATTTTTTTTTTCCTTCCTGCATCTTTAAAAAGAAACATGTCTGGATGGTGGATGCGAAGCCGGAATATATTACACACAAGATGCTTTCTGATCACAGCAAAAACGTTCGAACCAAAGGGAAAAAAAAATTTCATTTTTCCTTTTTAATTGCAATTCACAGTTAGCTTAATTGATGAAGTTTGTTTATGTGCCACATTTAAACCGAAGGTGAAACGTCCTCATTTTTCATTCATTTGCGCTACGTTTTTCTCCTCTCGCATTCGCTCCCAAATATTTTCGCCTTCGTTGATGACCGCAGTTAGCAATTAACAACGTCCCTTGGCAGATAAAGGGAGATAAATAAGAGGAAAAAAAAAATACATAGACAATTATTTCACTGCCAAAGACGTAAAATGCCGCGACGTCGTCAACACGCCTCGAACGTTACTTCCCCTGAAGGTCATTCGTGTGGCACTAGCGAACTGCGCAAATACCTCGTCTGATGTCACGAGAAAAACAAAATTTTTGCCAAATGATAGTGTTCGGCTCAGAGAAAAGTTCGCATTTTTCCGATTTTCAACGGATGAATGAGAGCGTGAACATATTTTAATTATTTATTGCTCGTAACTTCAGCTCTTTATTTATTTATCTGTTAATTATTTATTTTTACTATTTGTCGGTTTAACTTATCAAACTTTATTATACCTATTTTTTTTTTAAAAAAAAAAAACAGGAGCTTTGTATTTACTTTTTTTTCCGCCGACCGCGAAGTGTTTTCATTTCTATTAAACAAATGGCGTCTACGGGTCCTAACTTTTCGGATGCAATGCTCTGGAATTCGCGATTTGAGGTCGAATTGACGGATCGGGAAAGCGCGATGGAAAAAATCAGGAAAATTGTCGTTTGGGAGAATCCCCTCGTCAGCTTACTCTATTTCATGGGCGTGAATATTTTATTTTGGTAAGTTTTTTTATTTTTTTTTTGTTTCATTCTCAGGCATCTTGACAGCAAAATTTTTACATAACCTAAATTATTTGCAGAAGTTCTTGTTTCATCCTGCTGACATGACAAGTTATTGCCTCATTTTGTTTGTATAAATGTGTGGGATACATATCTGTATCAGATTCAAAAATTTGTCTCTGACAAAGGAAACAATATTAAAATCAGAAAAGAAAGACCAGTTTTTAAGAAAAAATTACTATTATTATTATTTTTTTTTTTTTTAATAATTCCACCACAAAAAAATTTAAATATTTCATAAAATTATTTGGATCAGTCATAGTTAAAACTTTTGAAACTTTTCTTGAGCTCAGAAACAGAATTTACTGAATTTTTTAAATACAATAATTAAATAAATTTAAAAAAAAAGTCAGTTTGAGTTCCTTAAATTTTCAATTCTTTATTAAATTAATGCCATTGCACAAGACATATTATGTAGGATCTTTTTCTATAATCTTATTAGGCTGTCCTAGATCCATTAACTGGTGTTCAGTTGCTTTTTGAGCTGTAAATATTTTATTATAATAACCCAAAAAATTCCTGCCAATTATTTGCTTTAAATTGTAATTGATTTCTAAAGCTCTGTAGCTTTGTATGTGAAATCTGTTGTAAACAAATATTTCACTCTTGAAAACCTAAACTTTTTGTGCTTTTTTAAATTAATGTTTAAAAAAAAAAAAAAATTCAATTTGACATAATTTAATCATAGATTATTTTTATCATGCATTGATGGTTTGACATTTATGAGCTGCAATAAACTTTGAATATATATTTTTGTGTTTTCATATTTATACATTAAATGATGGAAATAAATCATGATTCTATCTTTTTCCCACATTTTTTAATGTGATGATAGTTATGAATGATGCCCTCTATTTTTTTTCATTCCTGATACTTGAAAACTTTGCTGAATGTCAATCAACTGCGGCTGAAAAATCACAGTCGGCCCACTTAAATAATTGAAAATATTAAATCCCAAAATCCGCATCATTTAAAGCATAAAACCGATTTAATAAATGTCTGCTTTCTGTTCTTCGATAATTTAAACGCACAATGAAGTAACCGGTTTCCTGACCTGCCCATTTTCTTTATTTTTAATTGGACGACCTAAATTCATACTTTCCGGCTTACATTGTGGTTTTCTTGATTTTTTTGATCAGAACAGCTTAGAAGTTCTGCCATTGACTTCTACGACCACTTAATTTTAATTGAAAATTTTCCAAACTTTTTTCCCGTTGACGTTGCGTGCCGCATAAATCATCAGCAGTCCTGTCCCATGAAAAAGAAAAAAAAAAAAGCCTTCCTCATTTGATGCTCAATTTACTTAATACTTTCAATTGGATATTAAGCAAATTGTAATCTTGTGCGAGAAAAACTCGTTTGAAAGTTAATGCCGTTATACTTAATAGCCCGAGGTAACGCAACAAGAGTTAATTCAATTTCCTTATGGAGATTGCAGTTCTTTCTTATTTTCGCACGATTGATTTAACGTCAACGCTGCGTTTCCGGTAATGGACTTCCCCAAGTGGATAATAAATGATTTTAAGAGTGTTAACTGACTGCGAGGGAAGAAAGGCCAGAGGAAAATGTAAATTATTTCGTTGCTGCAGATATTGTGGACGCTTAATCCGTTTCTGTAACAAACTTTTCTGGCTGTTCATTTGACGCCAGAATAGATTTTTTACATCGGATAGACATAAAACGTTCCACCTAAATATTTTCAAAGCGGGTCAATATGATGAATTCTCTTTTTGATGATCGAATGGAGTTGTTTTTGCGATAAGTTAGGGATCCGCTTGAGCATTTTAATACGCATTTAAAGATGTGTATTATCCGAAAAAGCGGCAGCCGAACATTCTGAATGAGATATTTGATTAAATATGCGAGTGAAAAAACCAAAATCCTATTGAAGCTTGATCGGAAATTCGAATCGAGATTTTGGATCGCATGGTCTTCTTTGAAAAAGTTTTCTCGCTCTGTTTTTCGTCGGAATTTCTTGCATAAACACGATGCGAAATGTTAATTGTGAGGCAAATTTACGGTGTTACACGTCTCAGTTGGACGTGCACTCGATGGGATTTGGCTCGACGCAAAAACCGGTAAAAAGAAGACGCAAAACGCGTTAAAAGTTTAATTTTGATTTATTACTTTGCAACATGGCGGCGCGAACGTTGCAGCGCCCTCTCTCGGTGCCTGATCGAAAGTTGCCAGGCGAAAGGGAAGATCCCTCGCTCGCATCAGATGGTCCTTCCCCGAAGCCGTCGAATTCATCCGATTGGTCGAGAGGCGAGAGATTCGGCCAATCGAATTGGAGGATTCCCATCGCTTGAGCGTTCGGAGAAAGGTTAGAGCCGTGGACAAATTCAAATTTTGCCTTCTCTTCCCATTACTTTCGAAAACTGTCGATTGCCTGGAGAAGACGTCAAGATTTGGGGGTTGATAATTTGCCGGGAGGTTAGAAGTTCGGGTTGAGCTGATGCGCGCACATGATTCCTTTCTCCTTTAAAATATTCCCCTCCGCATTGATAAAACCCGTGATCTGGTGCTCTCCTGGCGTTTTGCCGCCAACGAGGGAAAAAATGTCACAGCAGAATGTCGATGAGAATGGCCTCATGAGTGAGTGAATCGTGCAAATTGCGCCCTCCGCACTTGAATCCGACTCCTTAATTGAACAATTTCCTTGCTGATATTGTTACACCGTACTTTGAAACCAATATGAGGACGTATGAAAAAGGACGAGGATCGCAATCGGGTCGCGCTCGTTTTAAGTTGTCTCAAAAAAAACCTTATTGCATAAACAAAAATGACGATGTAGAAAAGAAAAGGAGGGTAAAATATCGATTAAAGTCAGTGTACGCCCCCTTAAGCTTTGAAAAATATTAATTTAAATAAATATCTTGAAAATATTAAATAAAAAAGAACAAAATTACACTCATTCACTGACTGATTTAAAAGTATTTCTATATTTCTAAAAGAAGACCATACTGCTCTTTTCTTTTTAATACAAGAAGTGTTTGAAGTATTATTCGCACCTCATCTAAGTTTTGATTTTCAGCAGACCCACATGTCCATTATATGTTTCACAACCTTGGAGATTATCATTAATATATTTTTAAGATTTTCCCGATATTGTTCGCTATTTTTTTATCGTGTGCCAATTAATTCATTTCAATGTGCTCTCATTAGGTTGAATAGATAGCGTGGGCCATCATTTAAATTAACGCAAAAATACGTTACAGCTAACATTTAAAAGACAACAAATATAAAAATACATTCGAAATTTGGCATTCGGATTAATCTCGAGGAAAAGCAATTATTATGTTTGAAAATATTGAAAAGTTGATTTCACAATTAGAGATTTTTTCTTTTTTTTTTTCTGTTGATGATTGAGCTCCTGTGCGGCATCTAAAATATTTTTTGCACAAATATAAAACGGTGACTGTGGTCTTCGCATATTTTAGCTACGTTCGCATTTCGAAGATTCCGATTTACTTTTTTTTGCTTTTTAAAATGATTCTCCATTTGCCATCGTCCACTCGTTTCTTTTTCACCTTTCAAGCTTTATTCGTACCTTCCAAACATTATCATTGTTTTTTATTTTTTGTAAACGTTTTTACATTTATTAAACGTGTAAATTTTCTGTAAAACCTACCCTAAAAAGTTTTTGTCCTATTAGGTAAAAAAATACGAATGTTTTAGAATTTTTAGTGGTCACGAAATTGAATGTTAAATTAAAAGGATTTCAAATATTATTTCCGTTTTACATTTTCTGATCTCAGCGTATTTTCCAGTTATAATACGAAATTAGAAGGAATATATGAAGCTCCGTCATAAAGTACTAGTCTCCGTTAGATTAAAGCACTGAATTGTTCGAAATATAAATTATTTTTCAAAATAAATAATTTTTAAATATAGAATTGGAATATTTTATTAGATTACACGGTGGCCGTTTTGGTCGAACTTCTGCCACTTTTCTGTGTTCGCATAATTTGTAATCTTTACTTGCAAAAAAGCACTTACCTTTGACAACAGTGTTTTGAACATTTTGTTTAAAACATTATTGCCCGTATTTTTTTTATTCATATGTCCATAAATTTTTGTTAAGACAGGAGCAAGTAGTAATCGAAAGATGCCAGACCTGCCAAGAAATGTGGGTGTAATAGTACATCCCATCCAAACTGTAACTTCTTCAATCTACGTTTGTCGTTTTCATGGCGAAACACCGTTTTGTACCCATGAATCAGTTCTGTCCCCTTTCGCTTTGACGGAAGCACATTTCCCAATGTTTATTATAAGCTACAGAAAAAAAATAAGAAAGAAATGTTTCCCATGAAATTCCATCAAACGGAGCAATGGTTTTATTTTTACGAATATCGGTTTCCAAATTGCTTTGAATCAGTTCATCTTTCCTGCTCCACAATGTGTCTTGCATTCGCCGTTACTGTAAAAGACCCATTCCTTCAACACCAGCTATGGTTCACTTCAAAGTTGGATCGTTTTTCTGTCACATTTTAAGCAGCAGATCGCAAATGAAACGGGGAGAAGGAAGAATTTTTTACGAAGAAAACAAATTGTTGGTCTCTGTAGTCGAAATCATTTTCCTTCACAGGGGCCGCGAACGATGTAACCTTTCTTTTTGCTTTTACGTCCGGGGAATTTTTCACCAGAAAGTTTCTTTTTGTTCCCATTTCGTGCGGCTTCAAATGGCCTCCCAGAACGCAGGGGGCTTCTCTGGCGCTGAAATTTTTTCGAACGGCTTTCGACAGCGGCGTTTTTGTCGAGCTTTTTAAAGCTTTCCACCTTCTTGGAGCTTCGATCAAAGCGAAATATCCCTATCATTTGTCCATTTTTCGATTCGGCGCCAGAGGGAACGGGGCCCTTTTTACCGACCAACTGAAAGTTTTTGTTTTATCAGAATTTGAAATTTTGAAATGATAAGTACTGAAATATGAAATGCCATTATCGCTCAGAATAAAGTTGACTCGGAATGGAAATGGAATACTCCCCTGAGGAAGAAAGAAATTGCTTTATAAAGAAGCCAATTAAATAAGCGACCGCAATTTCAAATATTCTCACCGGGACGCCAAATTATAATATTTTGAAATTCAAAATTTTATATTTCTGTAAACAGACTTTGCAGTTTTTTTAAAATTTTGCATACGTATCTTTCAACACTTAGTTTCAATTTAATTAAACAAAATTGCATTAAATATATTTATAATTAAAATTTATTATAATTATTGTAACATGTTTTCCGTTGCACAACTGCTCACATATGGTTAACGATGTTAATAGGTGCAAAAAATTAATTTAATTATATAATAGTTAGTTACCAGTCCATGAGATTAGAAAACGTAATTTTCTAATCTCATGTCGCTGTTAGAGCACGATTTGAGCTCACATCAACATCGATTATTCAATTTGAGGAATTTCCCACAGCCTCGGGGTCCGAGCCCAGGTTCGGTTAGATTCTAATATTCGTAAAGAAATTGCAGATCGCATTTCTGTCCCGATCCCGATCGCTTCATGTAGAACTGAATTGTGAATGGATTTTTTTTCTCATTTTTCTCTTTATTTTGTGTTTTTAGGTTCCTGATGTACGGCGAATTAAGATTTTACGGACTGGTTTTCATGGCTCTGTTAATTTTGTCCCTGATACAGATGTGGAACGATCACCTTCAGCTCCAGGATTCATCCCCAGAGCACAGACTGCGCTTCCATGCAGCGTCGCCACGTAACCCGGCATCGCACACAAGGTAATGAAAAAGGAATTTTTGTCTTTTTTTTTCCTAACGACATTCTCGAAAAATGAATCATGAGAAAAACTCGAATTTGGCGACATTTCGTTTGGCCGAAAAACTCCGGTGGGAGGGAACTGAAAAAAAAACCGTTAAAACCCCTCAAATAAGAAATCTGTCGGATGAAAGGATTTTTAATGTTGCCATAACCAAATAACAGGTTTGAGTTAAATATTTATGATAATAGATACAAGTATGTTGACAGGAAATTTTTATATGCTCTCTGATTTATCGTGGTCATTCCTAAATATTTTTCATTTTCGGGCCGCACATGCGTAATGTTTGGTTTATTAGACAGCATCCGCCTTCTTTTTTTTTTTTTCGTTTTAAGAAAAATGGTTTACCTCAGGAATGAAAAATACTCATCCCAGAAAAGGTAAAGATATCCGGAAAACTGACTGGAATTGAGCCATCGGCCAAGCCGATGAAAATTCAGATTTTTGGGGGAAGTTTCAAATCCGAACGGGGAAAAAAACCGAACGGGATGTTTTGCCAGGTTTCATGCTCTTCCCCACGGCGAAAGCTCCACCTCAACTCGGATGCGGTTCGGGACTCGGCGACAGCAAAAGTGCTGGGCGTGACGCTTGCTCATCTCAGTATAAATAGCCCTCGCATAAATCACGTGCCAGACACGTGTCCGAGGCTTGGCATCGCTTCCACTTAAGCCCTCCCCTGCTACCGAATCCCGAGATTCATTCATTTCACCCGAGGGGGTGGATTCTTGGCGAGGTATTTCTAGGAACGTTGAAAAATGGGCGAATGCCTCACGTGCCCTGGTCACTTATTATCGCGTGGGGTCACACGTGTCGGAGATCTTAACGTCCGCTCCCGTTATGCAAGGGCCCGGAGCGTGTTTGAAAGGGAAATCCCGTCCTCTTAGCGCCGCTTTTGCTTCCTTTGCGTGTCGCTCCTTTTCGTTTCGCGGACGTCTCTCTGACCCCGATTTAACGAACGCTGCGCTGTCGCGTTGTGAAACATTAAGTTCAATTAAATCCGCATGAAGAACCGCTTCGGGGTCAGCTTTCAATGACGGAATTTGTCATTCGACGGAAATTGACTTCGCCTTTTTGCGGGGCCGGGCAAAACCTTCGGATCCGTGGCACGCGGCCCGAACGGTTGGCTACGAAATCTTAAGAAAAAGGAAAGATGGGCGGCAGAAAAGTGGATCCGCAAAAAGGAACGACGATTGCCCCAACTGCGTTAATAAATCAAAATCTAATCGAAAGGTGGCATAATTTCTTAAAAATAAATGATGCGCATTTCGGTTTTATTTATATTGTGAAAAATTACATTTTGCAGGGAACTCCTAAAAAGTTTTCGAAAAAATTGGCGTCGCAGCGAATCTTTCGAATTTTTCAGTCGTTTGCCCATTTCGTTCTGTAACGCTCTAAGCCAGCTTTGTTGGACTCCACTACGGAATCCTTTAACCTCGCACATTTTGCATACCTTTATTTGTTTACGATAAAATATGTTATCCATTATATATATATATATATATATATATATATCCTTTTGTAAATTCAGAAACTTATGCGCAATCTTGCAACGAAACATTTGATATAATAAAAATTGGCAAATAAATTTTTTCAATTTTATAGCTTCAAGAAAACTTTTAACTTCTTTTGAATAATTTTGGAAAATTTCACGTACGATGAATACGTTATAGCATACCTTTATGTAGGCTTTCATATCGTTTCTTATGTTTGTATTGAGCGATGTTCCTTAATTTAAGTCATTCAACGAAAAGTGATCAACTCTGTTTTTTTTTTTTTTTAAACTGTCAAGTTTTTATATTATCGGGTCAAATATAACTTTATGAAATTTTATTTGTAAATTTATTTCTTTACAGTATCTTTTCATTCGCGGAAATGAATAACTTCCTAAGCAATTGCTTTAAAGTCACGAAGAACGTCTGCCGCCAGTTAAGCAATTTCAGGAAAGAGCACCCGGGAATGGTAAGTTTTTTTTTAATGAAATGTTAACAAACTTTATGCTTGTACAATTGTCTAAATTCATTAGTAAAGGATTCGTCACAATGAAAGATACTTCGAAATACATTGAATTTTCTTTTCTTTATTGAAATTTCACAGACATGCTACTTTTACAATTTAATGTCTTGCTGAATAAATTTTAACGTTGGGGTACGAGTTTGATTGTACCTCCGTTGTCCGAAGTGTGATCGACGTCGATTGACGTGTCACCTGAAGGATTGCGGCATATGATGAATTGTAGGATACCGTTCCTCGGACTTCCCGTTGGCAAGCGCACGGTTTGTACTTCGGGATGCTGACGAGAAACGGAAATTAGGATATCGTATGCCATGCACGATGACGGACTGCGAGTCCCGGGCGTCCGAATTCAATCGGACATTAAGAAATTCCATGCCCTCGGCATTACCATCACAGCCTCAGGACTTTCGGCGACGATTCACGTCCCGAAGATTGTTACCAGGGCGAGTCTGTGATGGGCATCAGGTGCCGGAGCAATGGAATAGGAATGAGTGGAAGCGACTGCACTCGTATGTGCTGCCCGTCCACCACTTTTGAAAAGAAATGTACTCTCCACCTTGCATTTCCTTCCATAAATAAATTGTAAAAAGAATTGAAGCAGAAAAAGAAATTTTAAAGATTGCCTTCACCTTCCTTGCTTTTTAAACGTAAAAATTGTAAAATTTACAATTTTTTACTTTTTATTTTAGTTCTGCGTCACCATTTCCATGTTATTTGCAATGCTCGGAGTCAATGGCAAAACATTTCCCAATGTAGCATTGCTCTACGTGGTGGCTTTAATGATTATGACAGTTCCTGGCATAGTTATCCATATGTTACCGCATGGGATTTTAGAATATCTTGAAGATATGACTGGAACTGGTCATAATGAAGGTAAGATAGGTTTTTTTTAGAAGTTTGTGTATGAAATTGGCAAGATTTGCACGTCAAATAAAATAACGAGATTTTTATAATACCGGGTAATGACGCTCTTAGATAAGAGCAACATTCTCCTCGGATTATTAGGAATTTTGACACTTTCAATTGATAATTCTGAAAATGAAACTAATTTTTTTTTTTCGTTCAAATTTTAATTTGAAATTCCATTTTCAGATATTGAAAGGGTCAACGAAGAAGAGGAATATCTGCCAGATACAGATGGGGAAACATTAGAACTGTTGCGCATGGCCGGCGATTTAGATTTAGCCGATGAGAACAGCGATGACAATTATGAGGACGATTTTATGTTGGAGCAAATGACAACTCGGACAAATGACACAAATGGTTTGTTACTTCATTAATTTTAAAGTTAATTAATGAAAAAGAAATGTGAGTTGTCAAAAGCTTAAGAAATCGTATAGAATTGAATTTTTGTAAAGAAATATACATTTATAGTGCTTCATCGAGAACGAAGAGTCTGAAATGAACAATTTAGACATAATTGTACTAAAATTAAACGTTAGCTGAATGAATGCCGCCCCTCAGCACGCAATGTAATTAAGTTTTTTTTCTCCTGCAGAATCGATCTGCAGCCGGCACTCACTTTTTACGGAATTTTGCACCTCCTTCGGAGATGATCGCCTAAGCTGTCATGACTACGAACTAAGTGAGGAGAACTTAGTGTCGAGAATGGATTATTCCGATGACAGTGAAGAAAGTAAGAGACTTCAAAATCTATGAACTTATGATTTTGAATATAATTAACCAAATTTAAATTTGATTAAGTATAATTTTTTATTTTTTTCAGGCATGGACCTCTGGAACAGATATTTTAATGGCGACACCTCGGATGAAGAAGATCCGTCATCCGAATTGAGATTTACAGAAGATAACAAAGAAGGTGAAGAACGAGAAAATTCAAGGAGCAGTTTTTTAGCTTTGCTCGACGCCATAAAGCTTCGATTCAATTTGTTGACTAACGAAACAAATTGTTTCACTTCAGAAGCAGACTGCCAGCCAGAGCCCGAAAATGAGTCATCCAGTGACACGGATAGCTTCGAATTAATCTCCGAGGAGGAAATGTAAGTTTCTTTAACTTCCATATTCCGCATCATATAAATATATATATATGTAAATATAAATATATTTATATCGAGTTTAAATCTATTACGACTCCGTAATAGATTAAGAACATTAACAAAATATTTAATTTATTTAAGGAAAAGTAAACTAGAAATTTTTTGTTTTACAATACATGTTATTTGTAGTTTATTAAAACTCCTAACATGCTTTTAATCAAGTGACTATGCACTTGGAATCAAACAATATGCCTAACCTGTCTATAGTCGCAAAATTATTATAACGTCTTAACTGCATGTTTAAAGACTTCAAAATCTTTAATTCACACAATTAGAAAAGAAAATTATTAGCATATTTTCAGAAATACTAATAATTATCCTTCATAGAATTTTAATTATTCTAAACGGGAAAACAAATTGTGATTTACGAACTGCATGCGTTAATTTTGTCAACATGTTGCGATATCTTCACATTTTCTCCGATAATACAAAGAACACAATTATTTTTCTAGAATTGAAAATCGAAGGAACATAAATTCTTCTTTCTTTTTTCAGGTGAACAGTTCGTGAATGTGTGATCTGAGCAGAAAAAAAAAAATCCATTCCAAGCCTGGTAGCGATTAGCGAATTGATAGCGGTTTTCGTCCTTGCTCCAGAACTTAAGTGAGATAATCTGTGCCTCTTCATGTTTTTCATTTCTACCACAGACTTGACCCTGCATACCATGGAAGTCTTCCTACTTCGAAGACTGAATGATAGCAAAGTCAAATCTGAGCCTCAAGGAAACTTATCCTTGCAAAATATTTTGTGATTATCCGGATTTGTTTGCCAGGAGTTCCCTTATTTCTTTCCCGGATAAATATAAGGAAAACGTTTTCGTGCCGATACGACCTGTAGATTTTTCCACGATTAGAAGTAAAGCGTTTTGCTTTGTTACGTAGACGTGTGAATCCGTATTCTTCGCTTTAACATTCGCCAATTCGACCAAGTCGATTTACTCTCACACAAAACGATTTACTCCATTTTCACCTGATCTCAGAAATTTAAACCTTACAAGAGAATCGTATGAATTTTTTTTTCACTATAATCTTCCGCAACATATTTACAAATACTTAGCGTAAGCAAGAGAAAATTCGTTTCACAATACATGAGAGAAATAGGGTTCTAATGACAAAAATTTTTTTTGCAACAAATTATAAAAAATTTATAAACTGTTAGAGAGGAAAACGCCGTTACAGGAATTGAATCCTGAAGACCAAACAAGATAGCTTTTTTTTTTTTTTTTTTTTTTTTTTTTTAAAATTTAGGAAATTACAAAGCAATTTCTGTAAATCGTAAAATTATTTGGAAATACTTAATAAAGAGACCCAAATCAAACTTTTAAATCTTTTTCTGAGTAAACAAAGATATTTAATTCAGGAACAGTAACATATGAGGATCAATAATTTTAATAATCCAATAAATTTCAGCTTTTGTCAAACATGTTGGTCATAAATAGCCCATAAATATCCTGAACATAAAATCTTTGATTTTTACAAACTTAACAGAAATATCTTTTAACTTTTTCTTTCAAACAAATCTGTAAATTCTAAAAATATTAAAGATTATTTATATTCAAAATTTAAAGCCAATGATTAAAGAGTTTGACTGGGTTTCCATTATAAAGTTTTACAATAAATTAATAATTCAATATTTTGCAAAGCCTTTTAATTAGGAAAAATATATAATGTATGCTTTAAGATCCACATATTGAGAATATAAAATATTGCAAATTTCAAAAGATAAAATGTGCAATATTTTACTCACAATCATTTATAATTATTTTTAGCTACCAAAAACAGTGTTGTTATCCCTGTTAGAATGTCAGGAATAATCCTAAAAATGTTAAGTCAATAATTTCATGTGGTAACAATACAGAGCACATTTCCACTCTCTAACAGTTTATTTAACATAAGGAACACTAAAATTTAAGATCTATGTTGTAACTTTCAGCTTGAAGATTTTTCCACAGCTCCTTTTCTTTGAGGTAAAGTTTTTAAAAAGGCATCCTTCCAAGACATTCCATTAGAAACATTCACCATTATTTCAAACACATGATTCACTGCTAGAACTTTTCTTGTTTTCATATCTAAATATTCTGCTAAAGGTAGACATCCATGGTCAATACCTTGTTTAATTGCTATACTGTGGCAGAGGCCCTAAATTAATAAAATCATGCTCGATTTAATTACTAAAATAGTTATTAAATTTTCTAGATAAAAAAATGACTATTACCACTGCTGACCTTTTGCGAATTATGATCCACAAGAGCACCTATTACATATACTTTTTCTTCTTCTAAATATTGAATAACGTTTTCAGAATCGCTGGTCAAATAAACGATGGACTCCTTGTCGAATAAATCCAAATAGCTTTCCTTGCGGAAATGAACATCCCAATTTTCGTAGCCATTATGTTTCGACATCTCCATCTTGGATTGACCACCGAAATTTACAATATAAAACTGCACCGGATTTTCCGATCTCCTGTTGCTACTGTAACAACGCAAAGCCTGATTTACGCACTTGGATATCTCTCTGTCCGTCATGTACTGATCGAAAGAAAAATCCAAAACCAAACGTATTTTAGATTTACTTTTGGACATCTTACTGTTTTTTAATTCCTTCCTGGAGGGTCCCAGCTTAAAGTTCTTCTCCACTGCCTCCTTCCTTTTCATTTTTTGCTTCTTTCTCTCCATTGCCCTTTTCTTCGGTAAATTTTCCATCCATTTTTTCCGCTTCATCAATTTTTTCATCTGTCTCTTCGACAAAACGTTGTGGCTTTCCTCCTTGGCATCTGAATTAGACTCATGCCCCGTCCTTAGCTTCTTGCTGGGCGGCTCGTCTATGTGATGCTCTTCATTTTCCATCGCTTAACACTACAAACAATTTGGCATTTTGAACAATAAGCAATATTTAAAGAAAAAAAAAAGAGAAAAAGCCCCCAACAACGTATGCGTGGCTCGATTGCAATTTCCGCTTACGTGGCAAAGCAACAAGACGATTTAACACAGCATTTCCGTTGTTTCAGTTTCCGCAAGTTGCAAAGCATCAAAGCGTAACGTTTCCATACGAAGAGTGCAAAAAGAATTTTTCAAAAGAAGTGATTAATAAAGTGCAAAACAATCTCAGAATTTAACATTCAAAAAAGACAAACTTCTTGATAAGTGCGTGGTGCGCTATATTTTTGCTAACCGTCGGGTTTTTGTGAATAATATGGAATGGAAGCTCAAGTTCTTCTCACAAGTAAATGAGACTTAATTAATAATCGCATTAGAACATTTTAAATGTATTTTTGTAAATTATTAAATGTAAATATGGAATTTTTTAATAGTGACGTGTTGCGAAATGAAAAATATAGTACAATTTAATATATTAGAACTTTCTTTCATGCTATCATAAATTAGTGGCGAATTTTGCCAAAACATTTCAGACATATTTATTACCGGGCGACTTTTGCGTTTCAACAAATTGTAATTTATGAAGTTTAATGTAAAGTCAGTATGAGAAAAAAAAATTGTTCAACTCAAAATAAAATAATAAAATTGATTTTATATAAATTTCAATTGTTAATGCCTATGCATTTACCTTGTTATTCACTCTATGGTTCGAAACATAAACATCACGATGAATGTCTGCAGTGTGTAGCCCTTGCACGATGTTCAAGCAAGTCGTCGCAATTTACAGTAGCATTTTCGCCTGTTTCGAAAGTAACAGAGATTTTCACAGTAATCAGTCATGTCAGTAGCTGATTTTGGACCCGATTCAGGCGGGAGAGTGAAGGTAACCTAAACTGGCAGCTGTACACGAAGGCTCCCAACTTCGCATGCATTTACATTTTTGCACGTTTTTTTTTTTTTGCCCCTTGCTTCTCGTCGTTTCAGGGTGCCACCATAGTGAAACCGCTGGTGTATGGAAATATATCTAGATATTTTGGTAAGAAGCGCGAAGAAGACGGTCACACCCATCAGTGGACCGTTTATGTCAAGCCCTATTATAACGAAGACATGTCGGTTTATGTCAAGAAAGTTCAGTTCAAATTGCACGAGAGCTACACGAATCAAACGAGGATTGTTACAAAGCAACCGTACGAAGTTACAGAGACCGGCTGGGGAGAATTCGAAATTATCATAAAGATATTCTTTCATTGTCCAAATGAAAAGCCGGTTAGTACTTCTTGATATTTTCATTGAAGGCTTTCCCAAATTGTAACCGGTTCACATTGTTACAATTTATATTGCAAGATCCAGGCAGTGTTGTTGAACATCATGCAGGCAGGATTGTTTGAGTTGCCGTTTCATATGTCAACCCAAAAGCAGAGACAAATCCGAAAAGATTATGTGATGCATTGATGTGAAACCTGTTTAATAAATTTGAAAATAGTTCCACTTTGTGTAGAATGATTCCTTTATTCCCAGCCTTTATATATTTGGCGTTTTTAAAAATTCCAAAGCATAGCAAGTGTTGGATAAATTTTTTATTTCTGTCAGCAGTGGAATTTTTTTTTTCAGGTAACAATTTATCATATTTTAAAACTATTTCAAACTGGCCCTGATGTGATAGTGTCAAAGAAGCCACTGGTGTCTGAGTTTTACGAGGAGATCATATTCCAGGAGCCAACTCAACTGATGAAACATTTGCTAACAAGCGTTAGACCTCTGTCGATACTGCCCCAAAAACATGAAACTGACTGTGAGTATTGCTTTTGCCCAGCGTCCTGTTGAAGAAACAAAGCCTTTATGTCGTTTTAGAAGCGTGTGAAACAAGAAATTTCATTCCCCTTAACAACCTCCAAATTTTGTAAGCTTGGCCTTTTAAAGCATGTGTCGCACAAGATGAATTAATGATTGTCTTGACAAAAAAAAAAAAAAAAAAAAAAAGTAACGGTGCAAACCTGTTAATCGGTTGATGCCCGCCCATTCGGTCACACTCACTGAAAATATTCTTCACTTGTACGTTTCAGTTGAGGAGAAGAAGGAGAAGTCTCTGCAGAACATTTTAAGTGCAAAGAACAAGATCAGACACGAAATAGCAGACCTGAAGGAGAGATTGAAGCTGGCCAAAGAGACCATAACCAAATTCAAAAACGAAATCAGCAGGCTGCAGGCGGATGCTGCTGACAACTAATCCGGAATGGAAATTTTTTTGTACCACTATCGTTACTTTTTCACTTAAAAAAAATTTTGCTGTCAGTTGCGGCCAACGTCCGTGTTGAGATTTCCTGCGGTGATGAATTTTCAATCAGGATTCCCAATTGCCAAGGCTCGGGGATTTTCCTTTTTCCCAGCATCAGGAACGTTAGTTTGATAAAGACTGAAAAACGTTTTTTTTTTTTTTTTTTTTTTTTTAAAAAACAC
>JAOWBB010006765.1:0-18476 GCA_028565995.1 Ricinus marginatus
AACATGTTTAGATTTTATATTATATCCATTATATTTAACATTAAAAACACTGTAAAATAAACAAAAGTGTGTTATTTTATACTCTTATGTTTTCTTCTAAAGGAAATGTAAATTATAATCTCAGCAATTAACTTTAAAAAAATGACAATTAAAAGTTCTTCAACCAAAAAATAATTGTTCTTATGATAGTTCTTGATACATTATATAGAAGTAAGTGAATTCTGATCACTTTAAGCAAATATTTTTAAGAATAGAAATTGTTATAAAAGAAAAGCTAAATTGCTTTGATATAAATTTTGTGTCTTAACTATTTAATAAACAATTACTTTATTTTTATCAAAAATTTGTTTTTTAAAACTGAAAAAATACATTAATTTAAACAATTAATATTAACAATCAATTTACTGGAAATTTTAAAATTTTCTTTAAAAATAATTAATATAGTCAAACTAGAATTTCACTCAATTTAAAAAATTAATATCATCTTCTTAGAAAATTATGTAAATTCATTTTCTGCAACTTCAAAAGGAATTTGGAAAAAATGACTGCACAGTTTAGACATGAAAAGTAAAAAAAATTTTTGAAACTTAATTTTCTATAATTTTAGCTTAAGTTATATGAAATGAAAATACATACCCCAAAAACATTGGTTTTATTAATAACAATTACTTAAATACCTAAAAAATTGTAAAATAATTCAGTAATTAATTAATTTTTATTCAGAACAAAAAACTATATGAGAAATTAGCACATGGATGAAATTTTTTATTTACACAATTTTTAAATATGGTTTCTTTCAATTTCAAAACAAGACTTTAAAATTAATATAATATAAATGAGTAACATTTGTGGATGCTAAAATTATATTTTATATATACATTATAAACAACTGAAATATAACTGATTATAAACAACTGAAAGTGAAATTTTTCAATTCATTTTCAAAATATAAGAATTATTTTATTGTCACACATATCTGTAAATCCTAATATGAACCAATAAGTTCAAAATGTATTGAATGGCAATATCTGTTATAACCAAAATTGGATTCTCACAGAAAATAATAAATTTATAAAAAATTTAAAATGCAAGGAAAATAACTTTAAGTTTTGACATTTCATTTAAGAAACTGAAAAAAAAGTTATTTAACATAAGGTAATGTGTAATACATATAAATATAGCAAAGCAAAATTATCTGAACTATAACAATAGATACATCAATGAAAAAATGAAAATTTGACATTAACAAAATAACCTTATAACCTTGCTAAAAAAATAAATAATTGTGTTATTGATAAAAAATTAAAAATGAAGTAATAAATTAAAAGCAGCTTATATAAAATATAATGCAATTAAAAATAAAATAAAAATGTAAGAATTACATTAAATTTTTTTTACTGCTATTCTGCCTCTCTGTAAAAACTTTTATAATTATTAAAAATATGAAATTATTATATGCATAAATGTAAACATATCACATTTCTTAATTTTTAAAAACAACTATAGTCATAATCATTTGAGTATTAATGCATTTAATACATGTTTATAAATATAAATGCGTGAATAGTAAATATGTTTATTTACGAATCGACGATGAATCCTATCATAAGTAGATTTAATTCTGAATATTTACAAAAAATAATAACTGAAAACAATTACGAAGTGAGTACTTATATAAAGGCCAAAGCGGTATTTCAGCTCCAGTAAAAATTTCGGTCGATCGACTCGATCTAGCTGAAAGAGCTTACCTTACTTTGATACTACTAAATACATATAAGTTTAAATTTTAAGTTTACTTCTCCAACCAGACATCTAATTCACTTACAATATATGGATAAAATGTTATTAAATACTTTCAGACTCATACCAGCTTAAATAAGGCAAATATGGAAGTGAATTTCCATACAAACACAACAAAAGAACAGAGGGAAAAGTGTTTTTAGTATGTTGTTAAGACTGTATTAGACTGTATATTTATAATGTGCTATGGTTAAAATTAGATATTTTTTTAATTGCGAGAAAAAGCATAAATATTACGATCTTTTAAGTATACTACTAGAAAAAAAATGAAAATAAACATAAAACAATTTAAAGTATTTTGTTAACATCAATTATATATGTTAATACTTAGCAATGAATTACATGTTCAGATTACCGCCTTCCAGTGTTTTTACTTGTTATGCTTTTTCACGTAAATATTACGTTGGAAATTACGTTTGCTCTCATTGTTCTCGACGTTATAGGATTTCAGCAAGAAATCGTAAGCAAATATGAAATTCTGTTTTCCATTTTTTTCTAATTACACAAAACTTTTTTCTTTATTCACAAACTAATTTTGGCTTATAACCACTCAACATTAAAACTTCAAGTTTAATAATTCTAATAATTTATGTGTATGTACATTTGCAATTATTTTTTTGCTTCATATAAATTCTAAAAAGACCTTAAATATTTGTTTAATGGCGAAATAATTTAATTGAAATAATACTTAATTAAACTTGAAAATTTAACTTTACATTAAAAGTTTAAGCTCAAGAAGTATTTATATTAAAAGACATCTATTTTAATTAATATATCTTAAATTTTATTTTCAGGAAAAGAATATTCTACATTCAAACCTGCTATTTTCAATAAACTGTTAAAAAGTAAAAAATCTACAGGTAGTGCAAAGAAAATTAAAACAGAATTATTAAAAGTAACTAATACCCAAACAACTCAAACAACAATGCCAATTGGTAAACTAAATGCCTCACATGTAACTGCATTTGCAGAGCAGCCTGGGATGATATTAAAAAACCTGAAAAATCTTAAAAATGAAAATAATAGACTTCATGATTCTAATAAAATATCAGCTCCACTTTTAGTAAAAGAATCAACAAAAGTTGTAAAAAATTGTTCCAGTTCTGAAAGACATGGAGAGATAAATAGATCTGAAGAAACAGACAATAGTTCTTGTAAATTAAAGTCTGAATTAAATAATGAGAATTTAGAACTATGTGATTTTCAGTTACTTCCAAAAAACAACTTAGACAAAAATGTAATTCATAAAAAATCAAACATTAAATCTTACTTTTCTGAAGAGTGCAATGATTATCTATCAACCATAAAGGATGTGAGATCATTAAATGAAAAGCTGGCCAAAGTTAAAAACCTAAAAGAATTTGAAGAATTAACAATTGAACAAATGGATTTAAAATCAGCAAAGTCTCAGTTTTTGAAGAGTTCATATTTAAAGTCCATAAAGCCTACAATTAAGTTTCCAGAAGACACAATGGTAAATGAACTACTCAAAGAAAAAATTAGAAATTTGAAAAATATAAATTTAGATAATTCTGGAAAAAAAATTAAAGAGTAAGTTCTAAATGTTTAAAATTCTTGTTTTCTTTTTCTTAAGACCTTCAACATTTACATTTTTATTTCTTACTTATAAATTTTCATTTTAAAGTGTATAATTGATTTTTTGTACAATCAAAATTAACCAGATAAATAAAAATAGTCAAAATATTTGAAAAATTAATGCTATGTGATTCTGAATTAAAATAAATTTGATTTTTTAACACATAGTTTTATAAAACACATGGTTTTCATAAAGAACACTTAAATGATTTTTTCAGTTTTAGATCTTATTTTTTTCAGAGATTATACTACTAAAAATCTTCACATTTCAACACAAACAAACAATGAATCATCTGATTTGGAAACTCAGTTTAATATTAAAAATACACAGCTTAGTGAAAATTGTAAAAATTATAATAAACTTTTGCATTCATATGTTGATGTGTGTATTAATAGTGATTTATTAGAATATGCTTATAGTCAATTAAAAAATTCAAAAAGCCAAAACAAAATAATTAGGTTCCCTGAAATTTATAACATTGTTCTTGAAGGATTTTCAGTACATGTAAGTAAAAATTATTTATATAATTAATTAATTAATTAATTAAGAGATAACATAATTATATGTTGCTATTTAACATTTTTTTAAAATTATAACTTATGTTAAAAGGGAAATTGGACAATGGTACAGGATGTCATGGAGAAAATGGAAAAATACAATGTGCCTTGTGACTGTCAAACTTATGCTGTCTATTTGGATTGCTTGGCAAGAGTTTCTCATTCACATATAACTCAAACAAGAAAAAGAGACATTACTCAAAAAATATTAAATAAACTCAGGAGTGAGGTATTATTGATAATTATAACATAAAAATGAGTATCTATATATATCTATATCTATATTAATGTAACATAATAAAAAATATGTTTTTAATTAATTTTCTTATTAGATAGAAAATTAATCTTAAATTGAACTAATATTTATATATATTATTGACCAAAAATTAAAATAAATATAAAATGGTAGTAATTTCTTAAATTTTTTCTAATCATAATAATTAAATGTCTTCACTTGAAAATTATTTTATCTCTTTGATACCTTTTTAAAGAGTCATTCATTTTTAGTTATTAAATATCATTTATTTGTCCAAAAAATTTTATTATTTACATGTAAATTACATGAGCAATTTTAATTTTTTAAGGGTTTCAAAGTAAATGATCTTTTTACAAAAACGAATTTAAAAACTGATCAAAGAGAAAATATTTTGAAACAAATACGCTTTGTTTTGCCTCAGTTTGAAATTTCTTCATCTTCTGTTAATCTCAACAGCATTTGTCCATTAGTTGATGATCTGTATAAAGGAAATTATATTTTTAAGTAAGTAGCAAATTCTTTATATAAATTTTACTTATCTCTTATATATTATTATTTATATATATTTTACGATTGTTATAGATCTTTAGCGAAACAAAAACCAAAATGACTTTTAAATCAAGGTTTTATTCAAGATAAAAACAAAAGTATTAAAAGATTAGTTTTTTATGTTATTATATTACAAAATTATTTAGTATTACTGGATTATAAGTTGATTTTAATTTTCAGTGTTTTAAATATATTCCTTTTATTTTGCTAAAGAATTTAAGATTTTAAAAGGTTTGACTTTAAGATATTCTGTTTCTTAATCATTTCCCAATTAATGAAATAAAAAAATTTTCTTTTTCTTTCCGTTATAGTATATCTTATTATTTTTAAAATTGATGAGAAGGAACGCCCCAATGGAAAATAAAAGTATATCATTAATAATTTTGAAATTATATCATTTGAATTTTCATTAGGTCACCAATTTTTGGTTATACCAGGGAAGAAATGAATAAACTAGTAAGAGAACAATTGTCATTAGAGCAGAAAATTGTTTGCGAGGTAAAAGCAGTAGTCGGTACGGGTAGCTCAGTTCTGGCTCCGTCATATGTAAGTACTAAATCTAAATTGCCTGAAAAGTAACAATTACTTGTATAGCAATTTATCCATTTGATTTTGTGAATTTTAAAATATTTGAGATAAGTTAGCATTGTTTTTGTCAAAATCATAACTTTGGAATGCGTCACTTTGGAATTAAAAGATAAATTTTATTTTAATTTATACAATTAATAAAACATAAAAATTATAAAAATAATAAATATTATTATAATATATAAATAAGATAAATTTAATTTTAAATATTTTTATTTGCAGCGTCAAATATGGCTGAAACTGATAGAAATATGGAAGGAAAGTCTTCACAATAATTTTGTTCAGCATTTAACGGCATTAAAGGCAGAAAGCGAAAGGCAATTAAATAAAATTAGTCTTTATGCATATTTAAGTTCCTTACCAATTGAAAAGTTTATAAGCGTGATGTTGGAAGAAATAAATCAACTGACTTCCATCTCTGAATCTTTTAGTGCGACTACGAGTTTTCAGTATAGGAAAATGGGAGACAAAATCTGGTACCGGTAGGTCATGGAAAAAGTGATAGAACTCCAAAAAATGTTGTTTTAAGAGTTATAGTTCGAGATAGTTATCGATTAATCTATATTATTTATTATATCTCAATTTAAGGTATATAGTTCAGAAGAAAATGAAAAATGAGGAAACAGCAAATAAAATAATTTCAGTCATAGAAAAATATACATCATGGTATATAGAGCCATTTGGTCCTGCTCGCAATACTAGACAGAAATGGCAGATGCTCATAGAAGATTGTCCGGATGTTGATATTTTAGTATGAACTTTAAATAAATATTCATTGATTTGAGATTAATCAAATGGGTAACAATAGAAGTTAAATAAATATTTAATTATATAATTTGTTTTTTAGAGTGCTGAAAATATTATGTGGCCCTCTGATGTAAGAAGATCAATTGGAAAATTTTTATATAATATAATCTTCAAAAGTACATTAATTCCGCCAAATCTGACATCGAAGGGAACGAAAAAGTAAGCTATAAGACAATTTTTAAGTTTTTGTTTGGAACTCATAAGTCATAATTAAATAATTTGGTTCTCGCTAATTATTATTTTCGTTTTAGACAAAATTTCCCGGCTTTTTATTTAGTTCTTAGATATAAAAGTGGAAAGTTAACAGAAGAAATTAAATGTCATCCTGTAGTTTCTAGATTATACAGAAGGGCAAATATAAATACCTTAATTTTTGACGCGGACCAGTTACCAATGGTTTGTCCTCCAAAACCATGGTGTTCAATCGACAGTGGAGGATATTTAATTCTTCCTACAAAATATATTAGGTTAGTTTTATATAATTTTTCTTTTATTAGAAAGGAAGAGAAGAAAGAAATGTAAAAAATTATGAATGTTTTAGTGAAGAAACTTCGTGTTAAATTAGATCAGTCAGTATGTAGTATTTGAAAATTTAATCAAAAAACTGTATAATATAGATATAATAATAAATAAAAAAATATAAATCTGTATAATAACTATTATAATAACAATAATAAGTTATTAATAATAATAAAACCTAATTAGAGCTTGTTCTGACACCATTTTATTACACTTTATGTAGATTTGGATTAATTCTACCAACATGAAATGAAATTAATTTTTAAAATAATTCAATTTTTAAAACAGAGATCCTGGCGTGATTACAAAAGCAACAGATCTACGGGACGTGCCCCCTCAACAGTTATATCCAATTTTCGATTCATTAAATCAACTACAGTCTATTCCTTGGAAAGTAAATGAAGATGTAAGTTCAGATTGCTGTCTAAATATAAAAATGATTTTTTTGTTTACTGTAGATCTAGCTTCTAATATTACAGCCATTTAGAAATGAATAAACATATATCCGCACATGCCGAAAAAAATTAATGAATAAATTCAGCCTTAAATTACAGGAATATTTAAATTAAACTGGATTGCATTCAAATTTTATGAGTTCATCAAAAATGAAGTATTTGAAAACCTGAAACTAATATTTATTTCGAAAGGTTTTAGATGTTGCTTTAGATGTTTTCAAAAATGGAGGATCAAATGATCTTAAAGTACCCGAATATCCTGATTACGATAAAATACCGGATCCCCCTAAAGAAGGTCTCGGATCGAAACAAAGGTTTGAAGCTTTTCAAGAAAGAATGAATATACTGAAAAAAAGGCATGATGAATACGGATTATGGTGCGAAGCATTATATAAATTGTCATTAGCAAATCACGTAAGTTAAGCTTTTTAAAGACTTTATGTAATTCGTTTGCTTTTCATTGAATTTCAATTTTTCCGCGTTCCTCGCTTAACATTTGAACTTAAATTTTAATTAATAATATAAAATACATTAAATTTATATATATATATGAATGATTAAATATTTGATAAAACAAAAATTTGGTTTTCAGTATCGAAAAAAGATCTTTTGGCTTCCTCAGAATTTGGATTTCCGAGGACGAGTTTATCCAGTACCTCCACATGTGAATCATTTAAGTGCCGATTTATACAGATCACTTTTGCTGTTTGCTAAAAAAGAGCGCCTCGGTGAAAAAGGACTTGACTGGCTTAAGGTATGAATAATAAAAAAACAAATAATGACGCGAATTTTTTCTTTACAGAATTTTGATTTAACACGATTTTTAAAGAAAAGAAATTTTCTCTCTGCACGAATTGTTTTAATATTGCATGGTTAATCAATAATAAGACAATTCATGACACGTTTCTGTTATTGTTGAAAATGGGTAGCAATATAGTTCTGTCACTTTTCTAAAAGATAATAATAATGAATTTTCATTTTATTAATATAATATTAATTACTGTGTATATTGAAATTGGAGACTATTTTATTTTAGAAGAATCTAATAAAAATGAAAATATGATTCGGGCACGAATAAAAATCTTATGTATGATTCATATTTGCATAATTTTTATGTTGATAGATTCTTTAAAATATTATAATTTTTTAATATGATAAATTCTTATTGAACATATACAGAAATACATAAAAATGACTATATTTTTGAAAAGTTCGATTTATCATTTTATTTTTTTATTTCTTATCCCAAACTAATCTTTAAATTTTCCATAAATATTTTACTTTTTTACATGTTTTCTGAAGAATATATGTGATACATCTGTCGTGAAAAAAACAGAATTACGAGTATCTACATTAAATTTAGTCAATTATAAGATTTAAGGGTTCCAATGTTTAATTTATGTGAGGAACATTATAATTAATATATATAAAATATTATTGTCAAAAATGAATTTTATTTTATAGTATCTGAACTCAATATTGGAAGATCTAACTCCTGACGATATTAGACATTTGATACAATTCGAAGATGAATTAACTCAGCTCGGAAGGCAAGTCAAAATTTGATAAAACGTTGGGCTGCTGTTAATGACAAGAGCTCTTCGTAATTTTTCGACGTTTAAAATTAAGTTATTAGAATTTCGAACTTTTTAGAAATAATATCCTTTATTTTTTACAGATTCGAGAAAGTGTTTCCTACTTCTAGAACTCATATTTATCATCAATATTTCGAGTCACCACGATATTATAATATGATGCTTGATGCTTGGGAAACAAAATATCATAAGAATAGAGCAGAAGGGATTAAGGTATTAGAGTCATTATGTCAGCAAAAAATGCATTTGATCGTCCCTGCTACAGGAAGCAAAATTAAGGTATTACGTCTATAATATCATAATTGAAAAAAATGATTTTATGAAAAATTTATAACATAGGAAAATAGTTTTATCTTTACAAATATAATTAAAATAATTACTTTAGAATCTATGAACAGTCACTCATTTGATGATATTAAAATTCTATTAGAAAATTTTTTATATTTAATGAAAATCTTCTATAAAAATTTAAAGCAGTCGGATTTGTGAAGAATAAGATTATTGAATTTATTCAGTTTTGCAATTCCTAAGAGAATTTTAGGTTGAAATTATTCATGATTTTATTCTCTCGAGGCAAAAGTATACGTAATGATGAGGAAGATGTATCATCGCTATAAAACTGCTGAGAGGTGTAAGTTGTAGAAAACAAAGAAAAAAAGTGCTTAATTTGAAAATTTTAGTGCAGACTTTATAATATGAATTATATAAATTTTTGATGTATAGTTTATTAATTTTCAATAAAAAAATTATTAATCTTTTAAATCGTTTAGAGTTAGTAAAAAAATTATGGTGAACAGTATAGATTTTTGAACCTATATAGATTAGCGTAAATGAAAGGATTAGACTTAGTAAAAATAAAATTTTATTAAGTAATTTTAGATTGAGGTAAAAAAATCTTTGCAATAAGCCGTGCTTCTTGAAATCCGGTATTCAATTTTGCGATACTATGATATAATAAATTTTTTTGAAAAAGCTATATTTTTTTAGGTATTGATTTAATTTAACTTATTCATTGAAATTTACTTATTCATAAAATCATTAATAATAAGTAATAATATTGTAACTTTTTAAAAAAAATATTAGATAAAGATTTTTAAAGAACGTCAATTAATAAAAAAAAGTTTTAATTTTTTATGAGTTTATTTTAAAAAATATTATCTGAATTGAAATCTCATAAACAGATTTTGATGTTACCAATGTAAATTTTAAAAGTCGTATTTAATTCCCTTTCTTTAATTTTCCTTTTTACCGTTTTAATATAAAGAAATCGCTGTAATAAATATTGTGAATTTTTTCACAATTAAAACAATTTAAAAAAAAAATTTTTTTTTTTAAAAATAAACAAATTAAAAATTTATTTCAACATCAATTTTTGCATTTCACATCAAACTTCTTAAACTGAATAATTTTTTTAAACCTGAAAACTGTGAAATAATAAAAAATATTTAATATAAATCATTCACATATTTTATGTTTTAAATATATATATATTTTTGAATATATATTTCAATATATTAAATATTTATCTTTAATTTTAATTCGTTGAGCTAAAAATTATGTATTTGCGCACATTAAAACATTAAAGGTAGAATAATTCTTAATGTTATACGCTTCAATTATTTATTGTGAATAAGTTTAAAGTTTTTTTACTATAAAGTGATAGTATAAGTAGTTTTATTTCAAGTAACCTAAGATTTTTTTATTTTTATTTCATTGTGAACATTGTTGTTGAATTGTTATGTATACATTTTCTTTTTTGGAAGCATAATCTTTTAATGCATTTCATTACCGTATTTAGGAAAAATCTCTAGATACATTTACAGAATTGCTATTATATTCGTAGCTATGAGAGAATTTAAATTAACAAAATAATAGTTTCAAAAGTAATTATATTTTGCTTACCAAATTTCATTTCTTCATATTTTCTTTTCTTTAATATTAAGATTGAAGTTAAAATAAGAATTAATAAAATTAAAAGGGTAGTGCATCATTTAATTTTCTTTAATTTAAAACTCATCCGGAGGTTAAGAAAACAGAAATATAAACCGTAAAAAATTTATTGAGATAAAAGATTTGTGCCTTATTCAAAATCAAGAGATATATTTCAAACTAAGCAAATAATTTATCATTTAAGTTTTTACTTTAATTTTTTTAAATTATTTTGACGTTCATTAAATTTTGTTTGTTTATATTATATTAATAACATTTTTCGTTGTACATTGGTTGTGTGAAAGTAATAGAGGTAGCCTAAATTAACTGTCTTATTTTTATAGTATAACTTTTACTGCAATCAAAATTTATTTCTAACAATCATAAAAAATAGCATATAATTGAGAATTATTGACTAAGTTATCTGACCATACGAAATTATGTTGATGTACCTCAAATAATGGCACGATTTTTGCCTTTATGTAAATATCCAATACAAAAAATTTTGCCTGATTAATATTATTTATATATTTAAATAATTCAGGTAAATGATAATATTAAAATAATTTAATTGCTATTAAAAATTTTTAAACTATATAAAATCTTGATTATACATTATAGATATTCAGCATCAATTTTTTATATGAAGAAAACCTTGTGGAAAGCTTATTTATATTTTTCAAAATTTTTAGATCTCACTGAGCCAGAACCAGAGCGAAGTCAGCAATCAAACAATTCAGGGAGGAGAAACTGAAGTAGAATTATCTAAAGTAACGAAGAAACTAGAACCTCATAAAGAGGCAGAGAAAGAACTGAAACATGACTCTTCCTATAATGCTATTAAAGATTTAAAAAAAAATACATCTCGCGGTCCGGGCATGCCCTCAATCACAGTAACTAAATCAACTGCTCAGATTTCATTTCCAATTGAAAAAGAAATAAAATCGCAATCGAATCCTCAATTATCAGACGATGAAAATATCAAAAAGGAGATCAACGAATCGAAGAACGAAATACATCACACGAATACATGTTTCAAAACGCTTACAGAAATGCAACATACTAGCCTTAAATATCTTCCGGAGTCGAAAGTTGATATACTAAAACAATATCCTAGTTGTAAATTAGAAAATTCAATTATTAATGAGACTTTAAACAATAGTAAAAATATGATTTCTTCGCCTAAACATATTCGTAGCACTTGTATTAAAATGAACATGAGTAGTTAAGAATTTAACAGAGCGATAAAATTAGATTATATGTGTATATTATTATTATACATATATGTATCTTCGAATTTAAATTTTTCGATATTTTTTTAATACTTTAATGTCACAAATAATTTTATTTTGAATCACTGGATATTTTGTTATGAAACAGTGGTTAAACGTACAAAAAAATTTTGTTTTTTAGATTATCTATGAACAGCTACTTAGTGGATATTTATTATTTAGAATAATTTTAACGGGTTTTTAATAATCAGCAATCGTCATACATATCGATGGATGACTTAGTGAATCCCATAATTTACGAGATAGTTATATATAATTATTTGGATAGAAAAGAGGAATTTTTTTTAATTAGATATATAAGTTGGAAAAGTTTTCAAAGGCAGGAAATAATACTAAATATTTTTGAGAATTAATGTAAAGTATATTTAGCTTGTAAAGTAAAATGTATTTAATCTTGATGCAACATGACAAGGCATTGACAATAAGTATGAAATCTTTAGTAAATTTCTCAATTCATGAATTTCAGAAAATTATTGGAAGACGAAAAATTAATTTCTTAATTTTTTTTAATTAAAAATTTATTTTATGTAAAAAAGTAAAAACTGACTTGTGGAAACTTTATTTAGCTTGTAAAATTTATCTATTTTTACTTTAAAAAAATTAAACACAATTTTATGAATAATTAGGATTCTGTTTTATTTTTTTTTATGCTGGTATTAGCAAATTTTTTTGCTAGGAATTATATATATTTTATATTTTCTTATTTATATCAGTAAAATCGACGATCGCTGCGGCACGTCGACTGTTCTAATTATTTATTGCTCTTGATATTAAAGTCACTAACAATTTTTTTTAACTTTTATTTAGACTTCGATATCATTTGGGAATACTTTTTAGCCTTTATTTATTCTGAATAAAAACTCAATTATTTATAAATTTATAACTTTTCTTTGTGTATTTTTTACGATCCAATCTCAATGTTGAGTGATTTCAAATTGTTTGTTATGTTTCAAATGAATTAAGGAATATATCGAAGTGAAATTGCCTTTCAATAAGATTTGTTAACATTTGTTTTTACTATAAATTTATGTTGTAAGTATTAAATTTTGCTAATATTGCATTGTATTTCAGCAAAGGGCATTTCATAATTAAAAATTTTATGCTTCGAAAACGGGTCGAAATGAAATAAGACAAAATAATTTAATTACGATATAAAATTACTATAAAACAATATTTAATTCCTTGTTAATCAGGGTACAATATCAAATTTCCGAATTGTTTCACTGAATATTTTTTTTAATTCCGGCTCTAGGGTTTTTCAAACTATGCAAGCTAGAATGTGGAGCATTTAATAAATTTCGATTATCACACAAAAAAGTAATTCACAGCTAAATTAGACATGTTATTTATTATTTTGTCTATTATAGTCATATAAAAAGGAAATTTTTTACACAATAATTAAGCCATAATTTACGCCGCTAGCTTGTATGTTAGATTTACCTATTCTAATTAATCATTATTTCACTGAAAAGACTAAAAATATGTATGCCTGTTGTCTGTAAGCAGTGGTGATATTCTCTCGGTAGCATAAAAATTATATTATCATTAATATATTTCCTTTATTAATATCATTTTAATACTAATATTTATAATTAATATTTTTATTTCACATTTTAAATAAACTGAAATTATGAAATTTTGAACGTGACATCCTCCCACCAAAATTGAAAGAATTCAAAGTCAAACAATATGCAGCCAACTTTCTTTTAAAGCGGTGGATACTTTTTTCCTAAAACCGTATCAAACAAATTAGTATTCATGTAGATATTTGAAAAATTTATTAAATAACTTCATAAAAAAAGTATATTTTATCTCTGATTTGATCACACTAAAAATATGTTTTGTTGGACATAATTAATATTAGAAAAACTCTTATAAACATTTACTCTTTTAATTACAATAAATCTTATTAAAAGAATCTTTGAGGCTTCAATAGTTTCGGTATTTCTAAATTTTGATGGGAGATTTGGCATCAGTTCCTAATGTTTATATATTTTGAATATTGCCACTGACTGTGCGTATGTTATCAGTTTAACTTGTTTTTTAATTATAGATATAAGATAAGAAGTCTGCCTTCTTACACCTTTTTTTTATCTAAAGCATAGCCATTCTAATATAACTTAGTATAAAAATTGAAAATACCTCAGCGATAGTGCACCCTACTTTCATCAACATATATTGATTGCACGGTAGTAAAGATAAATTCCGCCAGATTCTACAATTTTTTGACGAAATTTGCTCTTAGATTACCACTCAAATAGAAAAAAGATATCACAATCTTTTTGTTTTTTTTTTATTCTCAGTACTGAACTTCAAGATATTTTATTTAGAAGTTCCAATTTAACTTAATGAACTCTAAAAAAAAATTGGAAAATACAAACATTTTCAGGAATATTCTCAAGTTACTAGCAAATTTATTAACTGATATTTAATTATTAACAAATACAATTTGTCATTCCTGATAAAGCAGTTGAATACAAGAATCCTTCATTGGACTGTTCATCTCTAATTTTTCAAATCAATAAGAAAATATTTTTACTTGCTAAAGTGCTAGGGAATTAAATGTATTAAATCTTTTACACGACTATTCACTTTTTGTAAGAATATTATGTTCGATTTTTTGCTTCTCATTTTAAGCGTGACTTAAGAAAACTGTTACCACTTGATTAGTTGATAATTTGTCCTGAAACTTTTATTAGGATCACATTATAATTGCACGAATCTCAAGATGGAAAATTAATTTAAAATATTTTAAAGAATTTTTAATCATGATTATCTGATAATGTTCCAGGATATATTTTTGATATTTAATTGAATAATAAGTAAAGTTTGAAAATTCATAATTTAAGTAACGGATTATGTTTAATTTTTTAAAGATAAAATATTTTTGATAATTTTTCAGATTATTCCTAGTTTTTACAAATAATGAAGAAATTCTTATATTTTTAAAATTTCTCCAAAATCGTTATATTTATTTCTGTTAATTCAATTGAAAATCATTTTTAGACAACATAATTATAAAAAAGTAATACTTTTTTTCGACTTGTTGAAACTTAGTGGAATGGTGTTTTTTAGAGGTAAGAAAAATTGTAACTTGTTAAAATTTCACTTTTATTAAGTTTGATATATTTTAGTCTCTCAAATTCTAACTAAAGAAATATACAGAATTCTTAACACTATTCAAGTCAAAATTTCCAGTCTCCGGTACTTGCGAGAACACAGCACTTTTGATTTCATCCATGGTCGCAGATTTATATTTGTAATGGCGGATAAAATATTGCGATAAATCGTTGAGAATTTCTTGTGAATGAAGAGCGATGAATTTTTCCCGGCAGATTCTGTTCATAATGTCCACGGAGCAAGCGTGGGTCCAGAAACAATCGTGAATGGATGCGAAAGTCACGCCCGCTTGTTCGCAAAACAAGGATGTCAGCATCATATGAGATGAATCTAAAGAGTGGATGAAATTCGGAGGAAACGCATTTCTCTGTTTTCTTTTATTAGGAACTCTATTAAAAAAAAAAAAAAAAAAAGAAAATTAATTTATTATAATTTAGATCTTAAATAACTGAAATGTTTTACTTATTTTTATTTTATATTATTATTATTTTTGTATTATTTTTATATTATATAATATTTTATACGTTTTTTTCACCGATTTTATAGAGAGAAATGAACGGATAAAACTTTTAGACCAACGTTAACCGCTTTAATAAGTTTTTATTTCTAAATTAAAAGCGGCCATGATTGTAGCTCTACATGAAAACTGACGGAATGAACAGTAAAACAATTTCCATTTAGAGTATTCGTTAAAAATTTTACGGTGTCAGAATACTAATCAAATCTAAACTAATCAGACTTGTAGAAAAAATGAAATTCTGCTTGGTGAGGTCGACGGAACGTTTATATGTGCGGAACTAGGTCGATGACGAAGATCGAATTCAGACGAACTTGACTTCGTTTTCGAAACTCATACTTTATTTAAAAAAATCTACCCAGATTTTACATTTTCATGCGGTCAGTGCTATTGGACTTAAACTTCCACTTTGTACTCGCTTTATTAGGAAGTTAATTTTTGAATTATTTTATACATTTACAACTTTTACACTATCATATTACGGACTCGAGATTGCATACTCCTAACTTTCATCAAGAAAATTTAATTAATTAAGTGACATTGGACACCTACATTGAATTCATTTCTTTTACTGATTTTACATAATACGGTTGAGTCACAGGTAGACCCAAAGGAGTAATCCACGAGATGCTCTCATTATATTGACGTGTAACTATATCTGCGCATTTAATAAACCAATCTTGGATTTCTTTAGCTGAAGTAAACATTTGTTCCAAGCCTCCAAAAATTTTTGCCGTTAAATAACCCGCTGCTTCCCATACTTTATTCTCGGGAAATGTTTCTATATCTGAAAAAAACATGTAAAATTATATTAAATTATCGAAAAATTTTATTTTAAGATCTAGAAATTAAACTTGAAAAATTATTTTTAAATTTGTGACTTCTATTTGCTTATCGGAAATCAGCATGACAAAAATATTAACACAAGGAATATTTTAAAATGCAATTTTCAAATAATTAGCATTTCTATAATTAAGTCCATCAGAAATAAATTTTACATCCATATATTTCCGTGTTAAAAGATAACATCAGATTTTTGCTAAACAAAATTAATAAAAGCTCACAAAAAAATAAATTTATATACCGACTTATCAATAATACACGAAATTGTTGTTTAAATTTCATTTTCTTTATTAATTTAATAAAAATTTCTTGAAATCAAATTTTTTTCTATAATTACGATTCTGATTGACATTTTTTTTAAATATATGTAGAATGTGTGAGAAAATTGCTAATGGAATTCTGATGAAATGATGACAATCAAATTTTCATTTATTGATTCATTTTTCATTTGATTCAAATTTTCATTTTTATTTGATTTTAATTTCATATAATAGAATATCGTCTCATAGCACAACATCCTAATTAATTATTAGGAAAAATATACAAAATTTTTATTTCAAGTAATTAAAACTTTATTTCTATATTAGATAGATAAAACTAAATTCAAATAATAGAGGACAATTATTAAAAATAATTATTAACTGTTCTAAATTTCACTTTCATAAATTTAACTTTCTAAATTTATTTTGTACGGGTATGTGTAAGTGACACTGATTTTATCTTATGATTAGTAATATTTCTATTTAAGATATAAAACAAATAATACTGTAAAGCCTTATAAAAATGAATATTATTGTATTGCACAAATTACTTTATTATCACATTAAATTGAAAATGCACAGAAATTATAAGCGCATTAATTATTTATAAACTTTAGAAACAGGAATTATTTTTTTCAAGCCCTATTAATTTCAGAGCTATTATTTCATTGTTATACAAAAACTGGAATGGGCAAATTCGCTTAAAAAATATATTAATCAAATTTATATTTTACTTTTTAATTGTCCTGCAATCTGCTGTCTAGCACCGTAACGTGTTACTCCGTACACGGTAGTCATCACTGTTTGTTTTACAACTTTTCTTCTAACATAACCTTCTAGTATTTGAGCAATTTCCAATCCATTTTCGGCATCTCTTCTTCTCGCGTGCTCAATGATATTCGTTACTACACTGTAAACATCTTGAGGTTCATCAGAAGGCGCTAAATTTACACTTGAAGCACCAAACTGAAGGAGAAATATAAAAACTAATAACAGTCATGGAAAAAAAATTATATAATTTCAGTTTATAAAGTAAAAAAAATTCAACTTAGTTATTGATTTGATAAAATATAATTCGAAAAAATAAATATAAATAATTTTAAAATTTTATTCAGATAAAATTAATCAAAAATTATTAACAATTAAGTATCTATTTCTTAAAAAATAGAATATCTTTAATTATACTTTTATACCATATAATTCTTATAAAAATATTTTTTTTAATACTCACCACATCTCTTCCAAGTGCTGCATAATGTTGCAAACCATTACACGAACCGTCTTGATGTACAGGAAAAGAAGATTTAAAATTTTCTGGAACATCGCAATTAAGAGCTTTCTTAATTTCAAAACAAACTGCCAACGTTTGCCACGGATTTTCCGATTTCGTCCACCATTTATTACCCTTCATTGGGTTTTCAGCAGAATCCAAAATTTCAGGTAAAATTTCGTTAGCAAATTCAAGTCTTTCTTTTATCGATTTATGTTTATGCGTTCCCACCAAATTAATTGTATGAATCTAAAAATATCGATTTTATTTTAAATAAAATTTTATATATATGTATATATATGAAAGCAATATTTTATTTCTATTTCAAGCTTATGAACAATTCATTTCATATTTAACATATTCTTTTAATTTGTTTTATCTTTAGCTTCTCGATTTATGGAATTTTAAGCAAAATACTAATTAAATATAAACTTTAAAGATTGATTTTGGATAAGAAATAAAAAAATAAAATGATAAATCGAACTTTTCAAAAATATAGTCATTTTTATGTATTTCTGTATA
>JAOWBB010006766.1:0-18400 GCA_028565995.1 Ricinus marginatus
AGAAACGCGGGAGGGATGAATGATTAAGCAACGAAAAATGAGGTATTTCGGATTAATTGACGATCGAGCAAAAAGCGAAAATGCTCGAAATCTGAAATAATTAATGATCCGAAGCTCAAAGCCTTCACCAAGAATTAAAGATGTCACGAACGGCTCACGATAAAATGAATGGAAAAAGCGAAAAAACTTATGAGTTAAATCGTTAAAAAAAGGTCGAGGCGGAAAGCGGGATGGGTTGGGGGCGGGTGGGAAAAAAGAGGTGCGAAGCCTCCGCGATTCGATAACCTTTTTTTTCAACCCCCTTCCCGTCACCCATCCTCTCCTCTTTTCCTCCCCAGGAGCATTAAAACTGCGATAAGAACGAAAATCTTTGTCTCTAATCCTGGTCGTTAAAGACGTCGAAAGGTAACGAAAACTCAAAAAGGAGAAACCCCGGGGTTTCTCCGTGATAAAAACCTTCCACCGTGAGCATTCGGAATGAATTTGAAATCGCTGCTGTAAAATTAACGCCGCACGCAATCCCAATGGTAAAACACGACCGCAGCACTAACTTACCGGACGGGAATTTTTTTTTTTCGCGTTCATTTCATTTCGATGACCGTTCGCACGTTTTGCACGAACCCCGACGAGGCGCGGACGTTTTCTTATCGGCACAAGCGGAGAACGGAACGGGGGGGGGGGGAACGTGTCAAAATTCCGCTTCCATACGCTTCGGGACCGGCGACAGCAATTTCGACGAGACTGCCACGCGTCGGACATTGCATTAATCGTTCGAATGAGCGAAAACGATCCAACTTTCGATTGGCTCCTTCGTCATATTGCCCCGATCTGCCCGGTCGAAGGAGAGCGTTCCGGAAGATCGCCGGTCTCCGACAGGAAGAATGGAAGGTTTCAAATAAATCAGCGGTCCGTTAACGATTTGTCGTACAATGCTGATTTCCGCATGGAAGGAGTCGAACGGAAGGCACTCGCACGGATTGATTAAGAGATCTGCAGATCGGGACGGGGAAATTTTCAATAATAATCGTGCGATTATTTAAACATTTTAGAGGGGAAAGAAATTAAAAACGTGATTCCATCAGGTTTCGAATCGAGTCAAACTTTGGTGGAACCTTAAAAAGGAAGCAGAAAGTCTCCTCTTCGGTCACGTCCGAAAGGACGCAGGGAAATGGCTTCGGGATTCGCATCCAAATTAATTTTCAACCTTTCGATTTTGGGGTAAAAAAGAAAAAAAAAAGGGCAAAGAATGAAGAAAGACGCGAATCGGGATTGGGCGAAAGTTCACGGATCCGGCGCGGACGAGGGTGGAATATCAACGAGCCAATGAGGAACGGGTCATCCCCTGTCGGGGTATGCTCCCGGAGTGGGCAGGATTAGGCATTCGGGAAATTGGGCTGCTCCCGGATTCTCCTCCGCGTATGATTGCACATTCGAGTAATTTGCCGTCATCCGAAATCTCCGTGAACCCCCGGTCGAAAGAGCGGAAACGGTGATTCCTGCTCTTCTGCGGCTTATGCCGGGAATTTGTTTTCAAACATTTCATTTTCTAAAAGGTTTTCGGGGTAAAGCCACCCCGTCAACCGGTCCGGTCCCCTTTCCACTTTCCGTTTTTCGCCCCGTTATTATCGCCGCCACCGCCATGCGCCGTGAATAAATTGTGCGGTTCAAGGCTTGGTTCTTTCCTGCTCCAGGCACACAATTAAGGTCCAAGAACTTGGTTATATTGAGGGTTATTTCACACGTTTGGACGAAGAGCCCGGAGCTGGGAGAAATCTCCCGCTCCAGAATGTGATGCATCGCGAATCAAACGCGTACGTCCTGGAAGAGAAGAATTTTATCTTCGAAGACACCGTTCGCGAAAGGTGGAAAATCGTGCTTCCGCTTTCTGACAACCCATTTCCCGCGTAACATTATCTAAGGGAAGATCCAGTCTCCTCAACCCTCCTCAATGGGGCGGAAAATCTCCACCTCCCCACCAAAATATAAACAATTTTTCCATGCTAAGAGTCTTCTTCGCTAGCGCAGCATCGCAGAATGAATATAAATGCCTGGAGCATCATCTCATTTTGTCTAATGTCATTTCTGAATCACGTAAAAAATTTCTTTATCCGTTCCATCGTTCCCTCGAAGCAGAATCTTTTTCCCGGACCCGTGCGAAACCCCCGGAAAAGCGTTCGGTCCTTCGCTTTTCTCCTTTTCGGCGTTCGCATCGTCTCCTCTGCGGGGAGACGCTACCCCCAATCGGGATAAGTTAAGTGCTCAAGTCTGCTTTGTTACTGAAGCTGCGTCGCGTGTAAGATAATGTACACGGTCTAAATCTGTTTTTTTTTTTTTTTTAAACGAACTTCAATTAAAAATTAACTTTTTATCTTCGGCCTCGGATAATGCTGAACCGAAAACATTTTTTAATAATATTACGGGTTGAAGATATCAAAGAAAGGCTACATCAACCGAAAATAATAAAAACTAATTATATATTAATTTACGCTATAAAACAATTTTAATCTCATCGTTTCAATTAATTACAAAACAAAGTTTACAATAATATAGGTATATTGCGTTGCTTTAAGCGCATCTTCATAGCACTTTGTCTTGTTCGCGTTTTCACGTATATTCAAAGAAAATTTTCCAGATTTCGGTAGAGGAAGGAATGAAAGCCGGTAACGCTTAAAAGTTTGGTTCACGGCGCGGAGTACATGGCAATTTCAAGCAGGGAATTTTTGACAAAATCTTTCGATGTAATCTCGCGAACCTCCGATTTCCAGCAGCTTTTCCTCCCTCACGAATACCCGCAGACAATAAGAAAATAAAAAAAAAGAAACGATTTACCTGGGAATCTGACAGATAAAAAAAAAAAAAAAAAAAAAACTTTCAACTTAAAAGTGTTCGCAGCGCGACTTTTCCCCGCGGAAGGGATTTGAATGAATTTAGGATAGGAAAAAAAATCCGGAAAATGCCTCTGACGGAAGGAAAACATTACCATAAATCCGTATGAAGTTCATATGGAGGTAATCCGAGATAAGCTTCATCTCTGCGACTGGGGCAGCAGCAATCACTTCTCCCACAGAAAAAAAGATCGTGAAGCAGAATTTTTCCCTTATTCTAACCGAGGTTTTTCACTCCTTTTCCCGCAGCGCCGGGATGCGCCGCCGATATTAGTCGAAAATACCGGCAAACTTTCGCCTGTTAACAAAACTTCACCGGCTTTCGAATGGGCAACTAATTATTTGCTCTTCTGGCACGCAAACCTCCCAAAGTTATTTACGGACTTGCACGGTTCAGCAACTCTCCGCCGTCCCTAAAACCTGCACCAAAGCTGTTTCGATAATGCGGATTCGGAACTTCCTGCCGTGTTGTGTGTTGTGTCTTCTTAAGTTTTTGGCGCGTAATATCTACAGGCTCGCACCCGCTCCGTCCGAAAATTCTCAATCGGAAAAGCCCATTTTCAATTTTAAACGGTTAAATTGAATGCTCTCACTTTAAACTCCAGCTTTTCGGATCGCTGCCCTAGGCCTGAGATTCCCGTAATAAATGGATAAGTCTTCGGGGAACCTCTTCAGCATCGAATCGCATCCCTTGCAGAACACTCGAGAACCGGGGAGATGATATTGATAAAATCGGAAACTTTGAAAAAAGTCATCAATTAAAAAGAGCCAAGTTTATATTTTGAATATCAGATAAGCGAAGCAAGGGAAAAGAGCTTTTGACACATTAAAGACCTCATCGGGAAAACTTTTACAAACGATTAAGTAGATAAATGAAGAAAAAAGAAAAAGTGAAAAATTATAAATGAAGGCTCACGCTTTTTTCTCTAATGAAAAATAAATATTAAAAAAAAAAAAAAAAGTTATCTGAACATTTTTCACTATTATTTGTATTATCCGAAGCAGGGATTAGAAATTTAACTGAACTTGGATAAATTTTAAATGAATTTTAAGACGGATGAAAATAAAGAAAAAAAAAAAATGAATGATCCAAATATATTATCCCGTGGAGATGAAAGTTTTAATATTTTGCACTGGTTCTCTGATGGATGCTGAATTTAAGGATTTTACATATTTATCTAGAGATAGATGAACTTGTTTTTTTTTGGTTAACTTTTTTAAGGGAAAAGTTTGGAAAAGTTTACGTCTAAAGTTTTAGTTTTCTTTTTTTAATTAGCAAAAGAGGAAAATTTTTGACGCGGGTAAGGCAGGCTCCACAAAATATGATCGTTACCCCGCGCGCTTATTAAAAAGTTACAATACGGTAAGACTATCACGTGCGGCGCGACAGCGGTTCAGTTACGGGCGCAACCTCAGGGCGGAGTGCTGACATCAAGCGACGCGCATCCGTTTTCCATCGGGTAACAATTGCCGATGCGGATAATTAATCCAGGTTCCATCGACAGCATCCGAAGGCTTGGGTCGCTCTCCACAACAAAAGTTTCCCCAACTCTCCGACATCAAAAAGGAAGTTTTCAATAGCATAAGACGAGAAGTTTCGGATAGGAGAAAAACGGTCGGTGGAAAAGTGGATCACGCGAAGGGAACCTTTTCCGTGAAAAACCCAAGCGGGAATAAGAGAACGAGTTCCGGGGGGGTGAGGGGGGGCGAGAAAAATTTTTCCCCCGGGGGAGAGAAAGGAAAGAGCGTAAAAAAAGCATGGAAAAACTAGGAGGAAACCCTTCTTCCATGGATGATGGCCCGTTCCGGATGAAAAAATAAGGATTTTCAAAAATCAGCAGGATTTTCCCGGGCTATTTTTTTTTTTTTTTGAAAATTGTCGATTTACCAAAAGGTAAAATTTCTTTTTTTTTTTTTTGCGATTCCCGGACTTTTCCAATCGCTCCCCGTTAAAAATTATTTTTTTTTCCCTGGGAAAGCGGAGACGCATGGGGGACCGGCGTCCCCGTCTCCGCTTTTTTGGATATTCTAAATGCAAACTGTGAAAATTGACGTGCGATTTTGGAACTGGGATAAAAACAATTTTTGAGCAGATAAAACTTTGCCTTTCTCCAAATGAGTTAGAAATATTTTTCAGCCAGAAATACTTCATCCGGCAATGGATTTGGAAGATCAGATTTTAACATTCCATATGCGCGTCCACACTCCGTGTGCATTTAAAACATTTCCTTTTGTCATGCTTCGGTGATACGTTTAAAATACATAAAAATATAACGAAATGTTTTTAGCCGCGATCAAAAATACATGTGCTCCTCTGGAAATTTATTTTCTGCCACCGTGCCGCCAAATCTGTCTGTCGGAAGATACGAAGCAAATATGTATATTTCATTTGCGGTTGACTTCAGACATCGGACGGAAAACCCCTGCAGGACGAAATCCTTCAAAGAATTCTGTTTATCTATGCGGGAGCGGTGAAAGAAGTGGCAGGAGGTGAAGTACTAATAAACCTACCCATAGGTTTTGCCGCGGGGCGGCAGAACGTTTCCAAATGGAGTAAATGAATGTCGCTGAAGAGAAAATGATAATGCCTTATTCCTTTGCAGGTTCCGGTTCCTAAAAGGACTCGGCGCAGCCTGTTTCCATTTTGCGGCTTGCGCCTCAACCATCGAGAGACGCTCCGAAGACTGCAACTTCCGATTCGAAATCCAAATCGAAAAAGCACAGACGGAGGACGCTCGAAAGGTGTCCGTCCGCATTTGCCGAATATTATGCGAAAATTGTCGATGGCATGCCGATTCTGCCACCACGTTCGAGCGGCGCACGCCTTCGCCGTTGGACGCTCCTCCCCGCGCGGCCCAAAAGAGGCGCAACATGAGGATTCCTCGCATTCCGCAAAGGGGCACACGAAAATCGGGAGATAATCCGCTAATGGATGTTTAAATTTGACAAATGCACGATCATCCGACCCCGACTTGGCGACGCGTTACCCGCGTCGGTGCATAATTTCCTGCCTGGAACCGGACAGGAAACGCATTTCACACCGCCCACGTTCGCGCCGGGTAAGAATGATACCGAACGTGGAAGATGAAAGATGCCTGCTCCGGAGACCAATAATTATCTAATTTAAATGCGGCAAATGCAAATATGGTTGGATCTACCCACACTGGCGTGTAACGCTGAATTAATGATTTTCTGACCGGTTTCCGAAAAAAAAAAAAAAAAAAAAAAAAGTTGCCAACTCTGAAATATCACACCGCGACAGCTTATATTTCGCCCGTTTTTAAAATCAAGCCTGCCATACGTCGCTTTCGAGCTCTACCCCGATCAAACCAATTTCCTAGTGCCACGTTGTGAAAGACATTTGGGAGACATTAAAAAAGTGCGTTGGTATTTTGTGCCAGAAGGGAGAGGCAACGCAATAATTTAATGTGGTTATTATTATGTCTGGCATTCATTGCAATCATATAAATGATTAATTTTTATATGATGCGTTCTCCATTGTTGACAATTTCATTTTACGCCAATTTGCATTTTATTTGAAGACTTCCAGAAAAAAAAAATTTTTTAATGAAAATTTTTATATAAAATAATATTAAAAAAAAAAATATGAAAGAGACGAAAAAGAAATATTACACGAATGAGTAAGAAATTAACTGAATGGATTTAGGTCAAATTTGTAGGATTTTTATGCGGACATGAGTTTTATACATATAAATAATTGTAATTCATTAATTTTTTTTTTCTCACGGCTATCCACAAGCCGATAGATGCATTCTGCTTTCCGCAAGTGGTACGGACAATATTTTTTTAGATTACTGCACAAGTCGGTGTCTCGTCAGAGATGTAGCCAGAGCTGCGTTGCAAAGTTAGGCCGATCCAATTTCACCGAAGTAAAAATACGAATATTTTTGCGGGAAATGAGATGGGGGGGGGGGGGGAAATTTTCCGAGTCGGAAAATTTCGAGCAAACGTCGAAAAACTCAAAGCTCGTAAACATTTGCGAAGGAGTCCGCCGGGGATAAGGAGGACCGGGATCAGGGGCTGAAACTTACCCAAATTATCGGCGATGATTATTTTCCCCAGGAGCAAGAGTATAACCAAGAGATTGGTCCAAAGCATATTAAACGGTGAAAATCTCCTGACGGGTTGAAAGTCGAACTGTCTGTTGCTGTCTGACACCCAGTTGACGATTGCATTACGATCGAATGGTGATAATCTTATATTAGTGATCATAATTTTTTCGATATTGCACCGGTCGATTCCGCGCTCCCTCCCGCGGCGGCCGCAGCTGCAAGAAGCCCGACCACGATCAACAGCGGGTTGAGGCCTTCGACCATCGCGGCCCCGACATTTTTCCACCTCGAAAATGTTACCGATCTGAAACGAGAAGAAAAACAAATTACACGGGTGACGGGAGCCCATAAATAATGGCCCCGGGAGCACGTGATAAGCCGTTCGTGGGGCCCTTGCACACGACACGACACGAAGTCCCAGGCGCGAGCCACGGGAAATGCCGGATTTCTCCTGCCACGTCTCGCAGCGCCAAGAAAAAGGTCGCCCATCGCCACAACTGGGTCAGCAGTATCGTGGGGAACGATCATCGTGCGCTTCGATGGATTCCGCTCCGTTCCCCTTTCATCATTCTGTGCGTGATTCAAAAATAGAATGAATGATCGAGAAAAACGCGACACGTTAAAAGCTTGCACGTTGCGGAGGAGAACCGAGCACGTCGATTGTCTAAACATCCCCTGAAAAGGACTTAAAAGTTGGGGAAAAAAAATAATAGACAGACAAACAGAAACAGGGGAAAAAAAAATAACCCACCCCAAGTTGGTTAGGTTTTAAGAGGAATATTACGCGGGGAGTTTTTTTTATTGTGGTTGCAGAACAGGGTGCATAACGTGCGTTAATAATGTAACGGGCTCTCACTTGGGTGACGTGGGGAATTTGCACTTCCGGCATGAAATCTCTACCAAAAGCTCCGGGGACGAGCTTAGAGCAGTTCCGGTTGAAAACTTTCGGGCCGCGAAACTATTCTGAAAAAGATAAAACTGCACGTTATGAAAAGGTCGCTATTTAATTTTCAGACTTCCGACATTGAATCACTATCAGATATTTTCAAATAATGTTTCGCTCTTCTTTTACGACGTTTGTGACAGGTCGGGGAGAGGTTTTTCCCAGACACCAAAGGAATTTCCTACAGCATTTTTTGATGAAATGCATTTGCGATGATCCGGCATCGCCGATGCGGTATCGCTGCCGTCAAAAAATTATCTCCAACCCGCATAAGTTGCTTTCACAAAATATATTCAGTTCTTTTGTCTGGTTTCCATCGCAATAAAATTATCCCTTTCATGTCCCCTGAATCCGACAGAATATTACTGAAATGAATTTCACATTAAATTTGTAGTAGTATCTGCATTACATAACATGGAGAATGTCACTCTGCATGTAAAAGAGATTTTCGTGTTTCTCCGAGCCCCGTTTTAAGTGCATTTGACCGGGATATTAGAAAAGCTTGAAATATCGTTTTTGGCTTCTTCAGTATCCATTCAAACCGAATTTTTTTTTTTCTCTTTTTTTGCCAAAGGATTTTTCCTTTGTCTTCCCTTCTCGGAGCAGCTTTTATGATAAATCGCATTCAAGTTAATACCCATTTCTTTCCATCCTTCCGCGCTGTTACCCACTCTATCCACTGCCGAGAATGAAAAAGAATCAGCAGTTATTTAATACGCTTTTCCCTTTTATGAATTTATAGCAAATTTCCCGCGGTAATGCCTCTTAGTGGGATCGCATAAAAGATTCTTCTACGGGGTCTTTGCCTATAAGAAATTGGTTAGTTTTTGAGAGATTCCGCTACTGATGACACCAACGAAGAGCGACGTAAAATATTCAAATTTTGATGTAAAAAAATTATAAAATTACCTTTAGTGGAAGCTGAAAGAGAAACGGGCGAAGAAAGTATTTTACGGGAGTGTCAGAATATTTTACCTTCCCGCAAAGATATGATGCTTCTCCTAAATGGAGGAATCTTCAGGACCAGAAGACTTTCCTTTACATACACCCGGTTTGCTTTTTACTTTTTCATACCTTCCATTTCGACTTACCCGGGGTGAGGGAGAGATCCGCAAAATTATTTCGAAATGTATGAAAGTAGTGAAATTGCCCAACACTCTTCATGGATCGCTTTAAAGTTTAAAAAAAAGGCAAATTTAAGGGTTTGAATTTTTCTTATCTCTTATTATTGTTATTTAAGGTTATATCAGACGGAGGTGAATCGTTGCTTGCACATGAAGCACTCAAAATATGATAAATTTGCAATCTTCAGCGTTGGCTGCATGCTTTTAAGCGAATAAAGATATTGGCATTTCAGTATTTACATATATATACGCTTTTGACATCAACTTTCTGCATCCTGAGAGAATGATACCGAACCACATTTTGAACGGTGTGAGAAAACTTATTGCACTTAATAATTTCACGTGAAATAATTTGGAGATAAACTTCCTTCCAACCCTTACCCATCTGTTTCTAGAATAACTGCAATAGCAAAGGTTGTTGTGCCTTAGATTAATCAGGTATCCACTGCCTGTTTCTTAAAAGTTTTCACCTTTATTCTCTTACTCGTCCCTTTCGCAAAAGGTCCTCCATTTCCTTTTCATTTGCCATTTCTTTTCCCAATTTCATGGTCGAGCTGTCCCGGAACGAAGTCCGAAATGGACTCCATCAAATGGGATTCCGTTAGGTGACACTGATATTTGACCCATTCATACCTCAACATTTCGGGGTTTTTCGGCGTCGGCCATTCTTCATAGTGACTCTAACCGCGTCTTCACGGGCGTCAAAATGGAAAAAATCTTAATCACACTCGCAGAAACTCTTGCAAAAGTTAAAAAATAAAAAAAAAAGCAAAATAAAATTTATTGCATTGGAAAACTTTTTAATTTTTGCATCAACGAAATAATTAAAAAATTAGCCAAATTTTTATTTTGCACTTAAAACCGGGCCGATTCTTCGTAATCTTTTGAAAATCCCCACGGTTTACTGAACAGTGTTTCAGCACAAAAATTGTCTCCTCTGCTGTCGGAGTTTGTCACCGGTCAGCAAGGAAAATAACGAGGTTATCCGTTCACGAAGTGTCACACGAATGCAGTTTGGGAGTTTTCTTGACCGGTCGACGACGAAAGGGCGAGGCTTTCGGGGCTTTCGCAAAAATTTGCGCCGGCAGATTTGGAAATACATATTTTCGCATTTATTTTTTAATGTACCTCTGGCTAGGGAAGCAAAAGATAACGATAATAATAATAATAATAATAATAATAAAATCCGAGTTTAAACGCCAAGGAAAAAAGCCGGAGAAAATGAATAGATAGCAAGCATATAAATTGTCTGCTTAATCATTTAAGGAAACTTGCGAATCAGATTCAATCTCAAATTGATTAGGATAATGCCGGAAAGTTTTTCTTTTTCATTTCTCACTCTTAAAAAGGTAAATGTTAATAGGTGAAAACAACTTTTTACTCGCATTAAGCTTTTGCCGTACAGAAAAACTTTTTCGAAAAATAAAGAAAAAAAGCGACAGTTTGAGTGGAGAAAATAAAAAAAGAAAAACATATAACGAAAAGGATAACGCGGATAACCACATAAATGTCCGTAAAGGCTGAGCAGACATGATTAAATATAAACTGCAGCTTATAAATTATCTCGTAAACATGGAAAAATGTAAAATATCCAATTGTGTAAATATAAAATTTTATATATACGTAATTAATACATATACTAATTTATATCATACGTTACAATTGCTCATATTGTGACTTAGTATATGCAAATAATTTACATGATAAATCACAGCTGCGTGAAATATTTAAAATTTATATTAATTTTAATGTTAAGTTTACCAAATTCGATTATCGCGAAAATTCGACTCCAACGAAATTTTTGAAAATATTAAATCCCGGCGCCATTTTCGGTCGGGAGCTTGAAAATCTCCGGGGTTTCCTCATGAATGTCCCAACCGCATTACGATGTCATTTTTCATGTTTCATCCTGGCTCGTTTTAAGTGTCACACAACTTTGGTCATCGGATCTCTTGCGCCAATTGAACCGCGCTGAAAATCATTTGCTTTATTCGTCAGCTGGTCGTGCAAGATGGCGCAAGCAGCGAGAACGCCGCCCGCCATTTGCCAAAGAGCGATTATGTGGAACCAATCAATTGTCATCGTGTTAGACAACCAAATGCGATTGTCACACTCGAACTCATTATTCCGTTAAGTTGTCAACCGTGACTAAAGGGTTGCGCCGGGGTATTTTTAGAGTCTCCGCAACGGCACCCTCCCCGCCCCCAAGCTCCCGCGGAGGAATGCCATTTAGGAAAACATCTTCGCGGTGGAAGAAATTCGATATACTTCCTCCCGGGCTTTCTGACATGGTGCCAACTTCGCCGGCAGTTTCACATCAAGCACCCGTCAAGTGCTACCAACCTTTTCTCCCGCTGATCCTGATCCGCCATTTTTTGCCTCCGCTTGCGCTCGCATATTGCTCAACCTCGGTGTCTCGCCTCGATTCATTTTGTTCGTCGCATCAAACGGGGCGCATGCCCGGAAAGGGTGACATTTGAAAAAGAAACAACCCTATTTGTCTGCATAAAATAACCGAGGAAAGCAATTAGAACAAAAATGAGGTTTCATTTATGTATTTTACTCGTTATCGAATCGTCCTTTCTGCCTTTTTTTTTTTTTCTAATTTTTCCCAACTCCGAATCGCCGCCGCAAAACCGCAACTTTTTTCCACCCGTTGTGCAGCGGAAGACATCGCACCGCATCTTCGCCCGGGTATTCAATGCTGTTTTCTTCGGCTATTAACATTCCCGGCGGGAAATCGGCGGGGGGGAAGGGAAGAGATTCCTACAGACAGACGAAGCGAGATCCCATCCCGGATAATTTTACAGCGATCTCCGGGAGCGATGGCAGATTGATGCAGAGTGTCGGGATGCCTTAATCGGATTTTCGAGATTCCTCCGGGTTTAATAACGGAACCCGCGGCAATCTCGGTTCTCGTTCTTGACTCCAGATATCTCATTATGAATGTGAAATACTGCCCCTACGGATGGGGTTGCGCGAGACGAAATGAAATAGAGCTTGCCATATAACTATTAATTGCTATTTGCGTATAAAGCTAAAACTGCGGAGAGCGAACTCCGGCAATTTGCGAAACCGACGCTGGAACGCCCAAAACACATTTATAACAAGCGTTCTCCAAAATTCATAATGCGATCCCAAAATCGAATTCATTTCTCCTAAATAAAGGTTAACGCTTCCAGAAAAAAAAAAAAAAAGAAAACCTTTTTTCCTTTTTCAACCTTTCCTGATACCTCATGCACCTCACAATCAAGCTTCTGCTTATTGTGAAAAGCATGTCCTGCGAAATGTAAATTTTTTTTTTCTCCGGGTAACGAGTCAGACGGGTCTGGGCATGGAAAATTGAGCTTCTTAAGGGTGGGCTCAGCCCTTAAAAAATAATTTTACAATCCTCGAGGGAATCCGTTTTCCGTGATTCCGTAATTCTATTCCGATATTATTAAACGCACACGACGTATCGAGAAAACCGATTTTGGATCCGAAACGGGTCACTTGTGCCGCCCGTGCACATTAATCCAATACACGGGATCATTCTTCCCCATTTTTCTCAAGCGTCCATGATACAATGGGAACAAACGAAAAATAAATGAGATTTATTACAATCGACCATAACTGCGAACGTCTGAGAAAGGACAAAGAAGCTGTCTGGGGGCCGAACAAAAGTATCGGTAGAGGTTTCTCGGGAGGTTTTTCCAACCTTTCGGATGCGGACGAAAGGTGATGGTTGATTGTTCGAAAACTGAGGGAAAATTCTCAAGATGAAAAAGGGTGAAAGACCCTTGGCGAACAAGGACTCGGGGAAAAGGTTCTCCAAATGCATTGTCAGAAGTGGAGTTTATTTTTCCGAATTGTGCTCTCAGGTCGATGTCTGAAAATGGGGCACTTCATCACGATCCCGGCAAAAAGGAATAACAAATTCTTCCTTCCGGTATTCTGCATTAACGTGATTAGTTTGCGGAGTTTGCTCAACTCTCCTTCGGAGGTACGCTACTTAACGCAAAACGGGAGGACACGCACTTGGGACGCGTATTTTGATGCTCGGCGATGAGCGGAGGCGAAAAGTTCCAGCGTGCGGTTCCTTTCAAACCTCAGAAACCTAAGGTATCCTTTCCGCTGTTCCATTTGCAAATTAATTTCCAAAAAGGCCTCGCTTCCCGAATCTCCGTTCGGGTTAAGATGCCGAACGAATATCCTCTCGTTCGGAAAAAAAAAAAAAAAAAGAAAAAAAAACGAGAGAGGTCACCTCGGAAGGGGTTTATCCTGCTTCCGGAAACGGAAACGGAAAGCAACGATTCAAAATTTTCGCGCTTCGCCTTGCGACAGCACGTCTGCGGATTATCCGATGACCGATCCCGATGCCGGGACAATAAAGATGTTGACAGAACGTAAATCGATTTTGAGATTAAGTCAAATTTTTCCGGACCGGTACAACGAGGGAAATGTTCGAATACAGACGGGTATTTATGCGGTTGCATCTTATTTAATGGACGCCAGGGGATTTGGATGTTGCTTTTCGGTGCGGTCTCCTGCAACCGTAACACGCCCCGACCTGACTTTTGCCACGCGCTAAACTTTTTATTCGGAATTAAACTTCCGATGTGACGGAAGACGCAAAATAAATCCAACTTGTTCGGCTTGTTACTGTTAATGATGGCAGACAAGGCAAGAAATTCAGATTTAAAGGAATATCGCGGTTATGTTACAGTCATCAGGTAACGAAAACACTTCCAAGATTAAGTCTCCCGGAATCCATTTCAGAGGGAGGAGATCGAAGATGCCGCAAATATGGATGCTTCGAAATGACTAAAGAAATTTGATAAGAAAGCGGAAAGCTGAGCTAAGGCAGCATTGTTACTTCTCGGATCTCTAAAATTCAAAGCCGGCACCTACGTTCGGGAGTAAAATACAATTTGTAGGTAATTTCAGGCATTTAATAACGTATTGCAAAGCATATTTGGCTTAGAGTGGACAATGCGAAAAAAAAGCGCGTTTCGGGTCTTTCCAGCGTGAACGTCCCCGTTCGTGTTCCGCATCGGAAAGTCACACGTTTCCTTTGCCGTTCGAACGCGTCTAAGCCGCGGACTCCAAGCTTTGTACATTGATAAAAGGGAATAAAGAAGGCTTTTTTTTGCTTAGCGTACGATTCTACATAAATAACTTGAAATTTTAGTCCGTGATCCGGACAAATCCTTTGAACAACGCTCACATAATTTTTCTTTCATTCCGTCAAAGAATTCTCGATCGGCTCGTGCGGGATCGATATATCGGGAATAAATCAGATTTCGATGTATCGAACTTCGGGATTAGTTCAAGCCGGGAGTTACGTGCGTCGGATCCCCCGGGATGAAACCGTGTCGAGTCGGTGCTTGCTTAATCAGCGTTGGGCATCGACCATCGACGCTTCCCGTCGGAGGATTACACGACGGCGTAAACACATAAGCGGAGAAGTTGGAGGTCTATTACGCTCGACTGGAGAATTATCGAGGCGACGGCACGGTCAATAAGTGTGTTTTCTTGGGCGACGCGAAATCTGAGAGAGCAAGTTGGAAGGTTGGCAATCATAAAACCGAGAATGTGGCGGATTATTTATAAGGCGTAAAAACATTTAATTAAGAGAAATTAGTTTTAAAGCATTAGAATAATGGAAAAATTTTTTTTTTTTCTTATTCACGCGATTTCCCACTGAACTTCTCCGGCAAGGGAAACCTTCGCCCAAAAAGAGCGTGGGGTGACTTTCCCGGATTTATCCTGCCGAAGCTGTTTGGGGACCGCTCTGCAAAGTTCTCACGTTGAGCGCTGACTGGTGACACGTTAAACGCTCGCGTCTCTTCATTAGGCGAGGCGATTTGAAAAAAAAATGCGCTTCAAACCGCCGCCTTCGCTATCCGCGATCCGTTCGAAAAATTCAAACCGTCGATGCAAATTGGATTTTCGATGCGAAACGTTAAAATTTTAAGTTAATTAAGGAGGCTGCGATGAAGACGATCGAAACGGGAGGGTTAATGAAAGCGGGGTTTAAAAACTGCAGCCAACCGACCTTTCTAAGTGACCGTGGAGGGAGAATTTAAGAGGCGGCGGGAACCGGAAAAAGGAAATGAAAGTGAGATTTTTATCAGAAAATTAAAGTTTCTTCCCCCTTCGAAGTCGGCGGGTCCGCGACTCGGACGGCGTAAAATCCAACGGGAATTGACGGAGTTAATAATGCGAAGCGGTCATTTCACGACATTCGAAAGAGAAGCTTTTCCGTCGCCGATCTGCCGGTGAATCTCCGGCGGAAGCCCGGAGTCTGTCGCGGAACGGGAGCACTCCGCTTCGCCGCCTGAATCTGCTGTCGGTTCCATCGCCCGTGAATTCTCGCACCGCCGTTCGGTCCCGCCGCATTTTCCGTCAGCGGATCGGGAGGAGTCGGATGAGGGAGACGCGAAAGAAACCCGCAGAGAGACCCTCGTTCCCGGGGCCCACTTTCCTTATTTACAAATGAAAAACCTCATTCGTTTAATGGATGTAGCGATCCCGTCCAGCGGCAGGGCCCTCCTCCCGACGTCGGGCACATAACGCTCGGCTGGAAATTTTCCCAATCGGTAATTTCCAAAAACGACCTTTTTCATTTGCTCGCCAGATCGGAAAATCTTAAACGGACAAAGCTTTTCCGAGGGCGAAAATTTTTCCCTTTTCTTTTTTTCTTTTTCTTTTTTTTTTTTTGAACGAAAACTTTCGTATCAGTGGACCTTCCGACGGTCAGTACGGGCCCCTCACCCGCTGTCGAAGGCCCCGAAATAGCACTCCCGCCCTGCGGTGAGCCCCCGTTGCACCCGCCGAGAATAAGGATTTTTGAGATTCTTTTTCCCAGGGGAAAAGATCCGGGGGGGGGGGGGGATCAATCTGCCTACGCCGCTGAATCAGATATTTCTCGAAAATAAATTTAATAATGCTTCCTGAGCTCGGGCCATTAGTATCAAAATTATAATGATGCCGAGCTCATTATAATTTCCCATGCATCGGAGCCCCGGTATCATTACGGAAGTTTATTGCTTTCGGATACGAAACTTGAAAGGGAAGCAAGTCAATAAAAACATTTGCTCGGGAGCAATGTCTCAGTTTTGTCGGGATATATTAAAAATATAATTATGAAAATTTTTTCGCCGCGCGGACATTCTTCGTTAGCTGAGCATCCGCGGTCTTTTATTACAAAAGGATAATTCAACCCTTTTTCCTTTTGTTAATTATGCGACGTGCTTCCCCAGCGGAAGCAATCCCAAATTAGCCCTCGACACTCCTTTTCGATGCCATCCATCGAGGGGATTTCCGGTCTCGGGCAAGGCACGAACACAAGAAACGGAATATCGTTAAGAAAATATTGGATGCATTCGAAAATGCTCGAAAGTTCCTCTTCTGAACGGAGCACGGCAGGAGAAAATGATTCGAAAATTTCCAATTCCTCCCTCATTTTATTTTCTTTCCTTTAACTTTTATTATTCGTAATCGGAATCTTCCACAGGAATTATGAGAGCTCTTTTTTCGGAGCTTTTTCTTCCCCGGGAAAATTTTCATTTTTTTTTTTCCTTCCTTTTCCCCCCCCCCCAGCTCCGGGGCCGGGGGGGGTGCGCCCTTCCGCCCCGCGAGGCGATTGCCTTCTCCGCGCGTGAAAGGGCTTCGAAAGTCAAATCGGCGAGCTGTTGTCCGCAAACGTACCCTTATCGCGAGCTCCAGAGAAAGGAAGGTGCGAGGCCTCCCGATTCGCGCGAAATATTTGGTTTTTTCGAAAAAACGGTTGGCATCACCGGGCTCCTTCGTTTCTTCCCGCCGCGGGTGGTGAAAATCTCCCCGGGACGCACTTGGGGGTTTGCCCCGCTCGGAAAATGCCGTTTGACCGGCTTCCCGACAATCGCGTTTTCGCTTCCCTCTCGGTTTCCGTATCAAGGGTGTCGCTCTTTTGCGGGCAGCGGATATGCCCGGAAAACGCCAGCTTTCAATTACTTCCGTCCATTTCCGATTAACTGCCGCCGACACAAAATTTAATCCTCCCTCTCGTTAAAAATTTGCATATAATGAAATTGCTGAGACACCCAAAAACAACCCCCTTACGAGGTAATCAGGAGATTAAATCTAAAAATTTTTCATAGTTTGATGGGGCAATCGTATCGGCTCGCAAAACCCGATGCTTTAATGGATCTGTTTGAAAGCCTTAAACTAATTCCTCAGCATGTAAAAATTTTGCAGAAGTTCCTTTTTGCTAAATTTCGGCACTCCATAAAAGCAGGAATTGATAATTTCAGCCACTGAAATTTGGACAAAAACATCGTTTACCAGACAGAATATACAACATTAAAAAAAAAAAAAAAAAAAAAAAGACAAATTATGTGTTAGACTTAATATAAAGATAGTAAAAAAAAAAAATTAAATCGGACTCCGAAAATTTCTTTTACAAATTACAAAAAATATAATATGCTAATTTTTTTTATGTACATAATTTATTAATGGGTTGATAAAAATTTAATAAACGTATTTTCTATCAAAAACAAAGATCACCTTTAATGTTAGATATTTTTATTAGTAAATAAGCAACGTGCAAATTAAATTTTGCATACATATGCCGAGATTGTATAAACTCGAGTTTATTCGCTACAGTTATATGTTTCTCATTACGCACATAATAATCATGCTCATGTTTAACTGGATAAAGGGCAGTAAATATAGCCTTCCGATAATAATATGTGAGAGCGAATGATGGCGCTTAATTTGATCCGGAAAACTAATTTCCAATAATTTCAGGTATGGACCGAGAATTACGATCATTTTTTTTTTTTTAAATATAAATCTAGGTTTTCCGTGAGAGACCGGTTTACTATGGGGATGAATTACACGTAAGGGGAAAAATTATTTGGAGAAAAATTTCTGGAGCATGTGCAGGAAAGGGAAAAGGCGCAAGAAAAAGAAAGAGGAAAAAACCTTACCAAGGAATAAGCTTCTCGCTTCCTAACAAGTTGCAATCTTTTTCCGTAAGCCTTTTTTTTTTTTTTTTTTTTTTTTTTTCTCTCTCTCTCTCTTGAAGCGTAAGCCGATTTTAAGTTTTAAACAAACAGCGCAGCATAAGCCCCTTTTGGCTTCATAAGAAAAATTGGAAGGAACGGTGAAAGGCATCGCTGGGATTACCGGCGGTCCGGAGCGGACGGCGGCTTCGGGGACCAGCCGGAATCCCCTTTTCCTCCCCTGGGAAATAAAACAAGCAGAAGAACCGCCGCCCTCTTAATCTCACCCCGCGAAACGATTGACCGCGGAATCGGCTCCCGCGAGGATCCCTTGAGGATCCGATATGTCGGGGCAGAAGAAAGGTTAGTCAGCCGGCGAAATCCTTTTGTTAATATAAAAAAGCGG
>JAOWBB010006767.1:0-18379 GCA_028565995.1 Ricinus marginatus
CTCGGTTCCGTACCAAAGCGGAGATCCCCGTAACGAAAAACGACCGTTTATCCGTAACATTTAACCTTAGGCATTTACATTCGTAAATTTTCCTGTTGAAACCGCGACGAGGTATTAATCACGCATCCTCGATCGTTAATAATACCGGTACATTTAATTAAAAAGTGTCGAAATGAATGGTTTCAGCCTTGTGCATTTGTGCGGCGGCCGAATTAAAATTTTAGCGCGTCCGCCGGGGAAAATATGTCAGTCGGACAGTCGATGCGAGCCGCGCACTTTCGGATCGCGAAATGATCCCGGCCGAAAATTGCGCGCTCAGACTGAACGACAGCAGGAGCTTACAGGAGATGCGACTCGCTTTAATGCGCCAAAACGCTTCTTGCCCGGCGGCACCTGGAAAATGGAAAAATTCGCGCATTGCGATGCGCGGACGGGAAAACCGTTTGCCGCGCTCGGGGATTCGCACGAGGGGAAATGCAGGGAAAAATCAAATTGCAAATTGCAATTCAGAGCGCGAGGGAAATCCTTCGCGGCAACAGCAAGTGAGCGGGCGGATCGAAATTTGTTTCACGTCCGTCTCCGGTGCCAGGTTCCGGGCCCCGAGCGCGGGGGGGGGGGGGTGGCAGAGGGGAAAAAATGTCCGAGGCAGATTTTCGGGATCCGTTTGAGGGAAACGCCCGACGGGAATCTTCAGCGGTCGCCCGCAGGATCGAATGAGGCTCGGATGAATTTTCTCCGGCGGACTTTTCCGCCGCCCGGATTTTGTTGGCGCGCGAAAATTCTTTTATGTTTTCTGCAGGCATAACGTTTATGAAAGTTTCATCCTTTTATTGCTTTACCGTTTTTCGGGGCTTTCCCTAAGGGAGTTGACGGGAAGGCAGGAACCGAGTAAACGCCCTGGCAAGAGGAAGAATATTGCAGAAAGGGAAGGCGGAAAACATAGTAAATCTCCGGCGCCGCTGCTGCAGCGTTCGTAAATTAAGCTTAGCGTGTTTATAACGGCCGTTGACGCATCGCGATGTGATTTATTCCCTTGTTTCTGTTGTTATAAAATAAGCGTACCGAAAACCGATTTTGCTCTATAAATGGGAGCTTCTCTCTCCGCCTTTTCACTTTGAAAAACTTGTACTCGCTGCCGTGAGGTGCTGACGGGAAATCCGGCACTTCGACGAGTCCCGCAGGCCGCGACGCAACCGTTTGCACTTTGGAAATTTTTAATTCTGCCGTTCCAGAAGGCAGTGCACCACGGAAACCGGAAGGCAGTGCACGGCGGCGGGAAACCGGAAACTTTGTTTTCGAGCCTTGCTCGACGGATCCGTATGTAAACTAATACAATTAATTGGAATTTCGAATCGACGTTCGGCTCCCGGGAAAATTCTCATCCTTTTCGCCCTTTTGCGCCCCGCGCCCGACAGGAACCGGAGCTCCGGGATCGACGTTTTCGGTGCCGGCTTCTTATGCGTCCGTGCGATTATCGCGCAGCGCATTACGTCGCTTCCTTCCCGTGCACGTGGAAATAATTAAAATTCACAAAGTATAACTATTTTATCAGGAAATAAATAAAAGTTGTCTTCAACTTTTAATATTATTCATTGCACTCGACTGGAAAAGTTCGCAGCCGAAAATGTCTGCGCGTAAAATTCAACGCTGTTGGGTTAATAAACTTATCCTGCAATTGTGAGGATGCTTCATAAATTGTTGTGGAAAAGTATATTCAATTTCGGAGTCGTTCGTCACGACTGGAGCCAAGTAAAAATTTCCTTGCACATTCAGTGCCGAGTTTAAGTCTCAATATAAAAAGAAAGGTTGAAGGTTGGACGGCGCAAAATGAAATGCCTTTCCCGGGGTTAAGAAATTCTACTTTTTTTTTTTTTTTTTTTTTTTTTCTCCTTCAGAGCTTTAGATTTCATAAAGCAGAATGTGTCAGGAGTGAAGTATGAAAAGGCAGAAAATGAGGAAGGAGGCGGTTTTTCGGAAAAGATGTAGCGAGAGAAAATATTTGATGTATCTCACGCCGAAAATAAAATCCCATCTTGGCATCTTTTCTCCTGTACAAATATCGAAGTAAAAACCGGATTCATTAATGGAATGGATTTCGAATCGGGATTTTTTTTTCTCCGCGTAATAAAAGCAAATTCATTTTTCGAGTCTTTTTACACACTTACGGCTTGCGGCTGAATAATTGCGTCGGGGATTTGGCGGGAATGAATGGCGAGCGCCGCCGCGGCAGTGCCGGAAACGACAAAAATCCCCGTGATCAATCGGTCCGTGAACGGAAGATCCCGGCGCAACACCTGAGCCATTAAAAGTTAAAATTTTACGGCAATCACCGGTCTCGCGTCTTCCGGTTGGCGTTTCCCGTCGGTTCAGTCACCGCTATTAGCGGCTGGAATCGGTCTCCGGCCGCGGGGAGGAGCCCGACGGAGGCGTTGGCGCTGGAAGACAACCGCACACTCGCCCGTTTAATTCGCGTCAATAGAGAAAAAAAGCAATTTCCTAGCTGGAGAAGAATTAACGACGCGCTGGAGCCAAAAAAAAAAAAAAAAAAAAAAAAAAAAATTTTTTTTCAAAGAGGCGTTTAGCGGCAGAAAAAGATTTTCGTCGCATCGCAGCATCGTCCGCAGATAAATTACCATATATTATCCACGTGGACTCGGGGGCGCGCCTGCCGGATGGGACGGGGGCACCGTGCCCCCGGTCCGCCGAAAAGCGAAGGGTTTTTCAATGAAATTTCTTGCGGGACAAATGGCCCGTGAAAATAATTTCATTCAGTTTTTATGTCGCTGTGGAAAGTCATTATCATTTCCGCCCCGGTTAGCTCCGAATGCGAAAAAATGGAGTCGCCCCGTGGCCGGCAACAAAGGCGGGATGCGAACAAGATTCGCATTTGCTTGTGCGCCGTAAAATGGAATTAAAAAATTATCCGGCGAACGCCGAACGCGAGAACCGTGGCGGGTCAGAAACGCTCCCCCGCCAACCGGCCAAGACATTCGGGAGCGGATTAATCCGTTCGGGATTAATTTCACATTTATGGGAATACCGCGGTCGATTTATCCGCTGCACTAAATTCGCGTCGCAAGGTTGAACGCCGAAACGATGGCAACGGGAGAGGGAAGCGAACGGCGGAGGTGGTTGATAAGTTGTTCCCGTTGGGGGCGTCCATAGGGGAAGAAAAGGGAACGGAGCCTCCCGTGCCCGAAGCCCCCGGAGCCACGCTCCGCTAACTTTCAGCCCCCTCGATAAGAGAAAAAAAATGTACATCAACGCTACCGAAGAGCGACATAAAAATGTATTCGAACCTGCTTTTTATCTGCCTAAGAAATATCGCGCATGAAAAGGAAGAAGTTTGAAAATTTTTCATTTTCATTGAAGATCCGTCTCTGAAGAAATAACGAGACTTTTCAATCGTCTAAAATTATAAATACTTGATGCATTGGATCAATATAAATTTTTTTTTTTTTCCTTGTGAACAGACAGGAGAAACACCGAATTTGTATCTTCCGCTCCTTCAGCAGCGCGAAAACGACGTCAGATCCATCACGCAGACAGGTACAAAGTGATGCTCATCGAAATACACCGAAGACGCAGATAACGAAGCTCCTTTAAATCTAAATAGCTGCGGAAGACGAAAAACGAAGCTTTCGTTCCTCCCCCCGTGAGGTGGAACGACGCGCGGGGACGATGGCGCCGCTTCCGGCCCCCCCAAGGTGGAATCGCGGAGTTCCACCCCGTCGGAGACGAGAGCCGAAAACGCGACCCGGAAGCGATAATGTTCGCTCTACCGGAAACGTGTGAAACTTGGTCACGCCCATTTTTCGGGGCGATCCGACGCTGCGACCCGGTAATTACATCCCGTTGAATTTTCTTAAAACCCAATTTTCCGTTCGCCCTTTTGCCGACCGAAGTTCCCTTCCTCGATTTTTCCCTTTCCCGTCCGAGCCGAAAACCGCTTCCGCTGCTTTTAAACATTGACATGCGACGTTTGCTCCGAAAATTCCCTTTTCTTCCTTCCATTTCGACTGCCGTATCCACAAGCGACGTTTTTTTTTTTTTTTCTCCCACCCCTTTTTTTAATCCCCGTATTTATGACTTCCGGCGGAAGACGATTGCAGTCTGTCGCTCCACGCAGATTTTTCGACCGGGAGAAAGGAAAGGGATGAGATTTTTCCGCGCTCGGGAAAAGCCACGGATTGGGGGAGAAATCCGGTATCGGCGTTGGTGCCGAGGTGGAAAGTTCGAAAGTTTTCCCGGGCCGTCCTCGCGTCGATCGCCGAACGTCGAAGGATCTGCAAGGGGTGCGTGGCCGCGTGGGAACCACATTTGCATCCCTTGCCGAGCATTTTGACCCTTATCGGACGGCGTTTTGCCGAACTTATAAAAGAAAACCTTAGGCGAGTGAGATTTAATCAAGTGGGAATGTTTCAGACGGGGGTAACTAGCTTTTGCCTGATCTTTTAAATAAATTTTGTCTTGTGAAGATATGAAAGATTGACGTTAAAAACCTTCATTTGCCGAATAATGGAGGAAATTAAGGTGAGAAAGCTTAAATTAATCAATGTCATTCTCAGTTAAATTAATTTAAAGAACTTGTGCAGCTCTCAAACGTCGGCAGACATCTGACTTAGAGTTCGGGAATCTGATTAACGCCAAAATACCTAAAAACAATTCCGTTCAGTTCCTCTAACGCGTTATTTTCTAAATCCGATCCAAAAAATATAAAGGGCATGCGATATGCAAGCATTATAAATGATCCAATATTAAAATTTTATTCGCGTCGTTTTTCTTAAGAGGTCTCTAACTGAGTTTTTCCCATGCCTGAATCCGGGAATAAGAAATTGCCCCCCGAGCCTTAGCACTGCATATTTCATTGCCGAAACCACCCGCGTAAAAATATCCCCATCGAGGCACCGGCTCAGCGTGGAATTTTAAGCACAGAGAGGGCCCGTTCACGTTTACAAGATCGATTTGCTTCCATTTACTTCACGGTGCGAGGCCCCGAGAAAAAAATAGCAATACGGAAAAGCTTCCGAAAAACTGCGATAACTCAAAGTTGTCGATGACGGGGAAGCCTTTTTCGGGGCGGCGGCATTCAAATATTTCGCGATCCACGATCGAACGTGCCGGACTCTGGAACAGCGCCGGACGGTTGCGCGGAGCGAACGGGAGCGTGCGACGGCCGCCGGGGATTTCCCCGCATGCCGTCGGAGAGAGCCCACCTCAATTAATTTGACCTGCTTCGTCGTGCTCTCCTCGACGTCGGCGACAATGCTCTGACAATGCGAGAAAAGACAATGGACGCAGCCAACATTTCCATTTTGTTTGATCGTCTCGCATTAAGGAAAAAAAAAAAAAAAAAAAGGAACTAGTGCAGTGAAACGCGTGAAGTGAGAATTGATGAAGACACTTTGAATCGATTCAATTATAATCCACACAAAAGCTTTCGGAATGGCAGGTAAACGCATTGTACAGTTTCATTCATGTAGTGATGGATCGCGATTACCGTGGATTTTGAGAGAACAAGGAATCGTTTCACAACAAATAAATAATGCATTCTAATTCGGTTTTCGTGCAGAAAAACAGAGGATGACACAGACGTATTTTCGTGCAGCACTTTTGTAGGATTTAAAAAACATTAACTTGCTCCCTCGAAACCCACCCCCACCCCGCCGCGGGAGCTCCGCCCTCCTCCTCCCCCCCCGGAAAATTCATTATTATTCCGCTTCCGTAAACCGCGGAGGGTGACTCAATTGAAAACAGTGAAAGTTTTTCCGACTTTTCTTTCCAAACAAAATTTTCCGAAAATCAAGTATTTCCCCGCTCCGTCGGAAAAATCGGTTTTTCACGCGTCTTTCCCAATTCAACGTCGGCATAAACACGAGGTACAAGGAGATAAACCAATTTCTCCTTTCCTCTTCCGCTTTTCGCGTTATTCATTTACGTTCGCATTCAGAATTTCCCGGATCGGCAAAGGGAAGGCGAGCGACAATTTTCATTTTTCCATCGCGACTGAGTCATCCCGGGCGCCAAAAATATTTTCCCCCGCGCCCTCCGGAATCCCCCGGGGACAGCCCATTACCGTCGGAGAATCCTCCGACGAGCACAAAGGAAACGTTTAAACGTCTTTTACGTAAGAAAACATTAATATCGGCCGCGGCACCTTTCAAAAGCTCTTTTCGGGGCGGCGGGGCGAGTCCCCCGCCGTCTTCGGCTCCGCATGTGATTTCTTAAATCGCTTTTTAGCCTTTCGGGTCGCCCGCGTCGTGGACGGGTCCCCGCCGAAACAGGGCCGGATCCAGGCGCGCGGGACCGCGGACTTGCGTTCTCGCCTCATCCCTTTCGGAGCATCCCCGGCGGGTTTTTTCGTTTATCCGGTCTGCTGTTTGTCGTGGCCGCCTTCCAAACTCTTATTTAGCTCCGTTTATTTTTGGATTGCGGGAGCGGCCGCGATCCAATGCGAGATTCCTGTCGGATCCGTCTTCGTTCGCTCCCGCGGGACCGGCGCTTCCTTCTGCAGCGGACCTTTCCCAACGAGGGATAATAAAAAACTTTTACTCGATTTAACTATCAAACTTTCTTATTTTTGTTTTCCTCGCCGAAATGTGAAATGATTTGGAAAATGAAATTTCTTTTTATTTTGGCGGCCGTGGCAGCGGCGGACTCAGATTTCGAAACCTGACGTGAAAAAAGAGCTCGTCGAAATCCTTTTCTGAAATTTTTTAATTTCGCGATTTAATATTTTTATTCTTTTATTTTGTCGATCGGCCGCAAAACGTACCTGGCAAAGTCGAAACGCCGAAGCTTTCGGCTCCCGCTAACGTCACCTCGGGTTTTCCGGTCTCTCTCTCGCGGTTTTGTGGGCCTTATTTTTTCGTGCGTGTGCCGAAAGAGCGGACCATTAAAAGAAAAAAGGGAAAAAGTTAATCCCGATTGAATTTTATGAGAAAAAGTGAATTTCCATTACTTTCGCATCGCGTGTAAAAGTGAAGAAAATTCCCAGCCGAAGGAAAATTTTTTTTTCCACCATTCTTACGAAACACTTCCAGCAATGATATTAGTATATAAATAAAACGCATCATTTATTTTGCATCAAGATTTTTATAAGCATTTTACCCGAGAGGAAGAGTAAAGCTTACACCAAATAAGCTGGAGTAATCTTAACTCTTCGGTTTACGCCCTTATTTTATTCCGAATACTCCTCATTACATGACGGCAGAGAAAATTGCATTCGGTAAATTCAATAGGTATTTTATGAGGATGAAAAGGGAGCTTACATTATCGCTTTCCATCAGCATTTTCCACTGTCTAATTGAGTCTTTTTGGGAAATTTGCAATTTTTTTATATAGACTGACATTGACATTTTCTGCGATAATGGAAACAATATATATATATATATGTACATGCGTTTCTGGATAAAGTAAAACAATTCTTCGGTTAATCTAATAAAAAGATCAACTTTCACATATTCATTTAGGAATATCAAGCGTACATTGAGTCAAAATGCATTTTACAAATTACTCAATTTAGTAAATTAGTTTAATAATACAAATACAATATATATATATACACACGCAGACAGTACAGCGTTCCGAATAAGGTGTTTTACTTTTATTTCAAACTTTTACCGTTTACCAAGCGAAATCAAATATTTGAAGTGTATATTCAGCCACCGGTGGTAAGATTGCAAAAATCCACTTGGATAACAATTCATTTCCAACGACCCAGTGCAAGTTTAACATTCTGTTTTACCGTTGGAAACGACTTTTTTTTTCTCTCTCTCTCTCTCTGCCGAAGCGGACACCCAAAATGCTGGAACTCGGCCGGAGCACCGTCTTGGACGAAAGCCGATCATCTGGAAGGATGGACAGCACCGGTGTAATAAATTGGAGAGCTGATAACCGCACGTAATTGCGTTTTATGCTTTCCGCATCCCGCCGCGTCCCGCATCTCCCGGTGAACCTGCTTCCCGGAGCAGTGGCTGCGGTGCGATTGCGGGAGATTGCAAATTGAATGAATTAAGCGATGGGCCATGCAGATTGGAGAGGTGCAGGAGAATCCCGAACGGGAAACTTTCATCTAGCCGGGAAATCGCTCCGGGCACGTCCCGGGTGTCCTCCCGCTGCAGCGAGGCCGGGACACGGTCGTCCAACGTGGAACGATTCTTACAGGTTTAAAAATCCATCGTAAGGTTTAATTAATTTGCAACGCATTCGGGGACCGAGGCATCCGGCTTCCGCCACTGCAAACCGAAGTCCTTCTCTCAGGGCGGACGTGCTGCTGACAAATGCAAAATTATCTTCGGGCGAAACTGCGTCTCCGATATGGTCCCCACATGCACAAGACTTTTAACGGACGCCAATCTTCACATCATGTACAATTACACGGCAAAATTATTTGAGTGTCACGGCAATATCGGCCGGGAAGCAAATTATTAAGTAATTTAGGTCCCTGCACTTCGAATTTGCGTGAAATACTTAAATACTGTGCTGCGTTTCGTTTATGCGTTGAACACGGATAATCAATAAATATTAACCAATTTGAAATTTTAAAAGCAAATGTTAATTAATTTAATAAACTTTATTTGAACATTATAGAACGGAAAATTCTTTTTTCAGAATTAAATACATTTCACCGAAATTAATTAACGTCTAAAAACTGAGGTGCTACATCCATGAAAGACTAAAAATAAATTAATTACTTATAAGTATTTTTTAAACAGAATCCCACGGCGTTTTAATATTTTTTTTTTAAATTTTGTTTTGTTGAAAAATATCAGTCAGTGAAAACCAATAAATTAAATTTCCGGTTTTGCAAATAAGACTTTTGTAATGTATATACGAAAACAGTATTACTTACAATTGCTCTTTCACTGCTCAATTCACTGTGAGGCGAAATTTCCAATTATGAGTTCAATAAAATCAATTTCTCTGAATATGCTTAAAGAAAATTAAAAGGATATAAATAGACATAGTTAAATTGTTATTTGAAACCCAAGATAAAAATATGTTAATTAAATTGTTATATTTTTAAAAAAAAATTATTTGAAAAACGTCAAATTTTTTTCTAATATCCAGCCAAATGACCGATGAATAAAAGGGAGTTTGTTAAACTGTTTCATCCCGTTTCAAATTGATATTAAAATTCAAATTAGGGAAGAACTTATAATGCACGACTACCCCATCTCTGTCTCCATTCGGTCAATATTACATTGTGGAATACAATTGTAGCAAATGCAATTGTTCTGGGATGCATGTGACAGCAACCATAAATTTCAACAACGTTTAAAAATGCTCCGTTTTCCCAAAAGAAGAAAAGAGTTGATTTTTCACGGGAGAAAAAAAAAGGCATTATTATCCGAGAATGATGCTGAAAAATTGTTTTTTATATTTCAATAATAATAATCGTAATTAATGATATTAGATTGTCTACGAATATTTCGTGAATATTAAAGAGCGGTCGTTTTGCCTTGAGCTTTTGCCCGAGGCTTTCCACGGCTTTTCTCCGGATTATTTTAAGCGAATTAAAAAATTAAAGCGAGTTTTATAAAACACGTTGATATATACAAATATTCACTATTAATGTAAATTTACATAATTAAGAACGTTAAAATGGTTTGATTACTAATTCGGACTCGGAAGATAAAACTGGAAAGAATTGTATGAAAAGATTTGTTAAAGGCGTGGTTTAAATGAAGGATTCATTCATTTATTTGTAAATGAGGGAAAAAAATTTAATTTTGGGTTAACAAACCGACGAATTTCATAGTGTTTTTGAAGCTCAAACACAGTCTTAATGAACACTGAATTTCGGAGATCGCTAACATTGAAATATTTTGATGGTATTTGCGAGTAAATATTAATATTCTTTAATCTACGATGCACATGCAATAATGTGTAAAAGTAAGAAAGGGAAAAATTTATTTCGAGTGCCATTGTTAAATCTTAACTTGAGAAAATCTTTTTTGATTTAATTACAAATGGATTATATAATATATATGTTTATACATAGATGAATATACAGTTACATTATATGAAGATCTATATTACTTTCACGTGAATCAACACATGATGAAGGTTATTCTGTACAAATCCAATTATATAATTCTAGCATTTACATTTTTCAAATACAAAACGTAATGTCACATTCGCAATCCACAAAATAGGATGTTCTGTGCTTTTTTTTCTCAAATTTAATTTAATATTATATCTTTAAAAATTTGCTATGTGAATGTGTGCCAATCAGTTTGAAAGCTTTTGAAAAGTTTTAAAATGCCGGATAAATCCAAAACTTATGATATGTGACGTAAATGATGATATCGTCACAATGTATCGAAAGGTTAATTCATCAAATTATTCATTTTCTTCCGTTTGTTTGAATTGTGCGCACGTTGATCTTTATTATCATAAATATCACATCATCAGTCACTATACAAAATTTCGCCTGATAATTATTAATTTTTATTCTGGAGGATGGCGGCAAAGTTGGGAACGTATCAAACTTGGGATTTGCATAGAAAGACATTAACTGCCATATGCAAGGTGAAAGATATTTGTTTAATTATAAACAAGGAAAAATAATCGTTTGTAACGTTAAAAAAGATGAAATTTTGATATGAAAAAAAAAAATTATTGCTGTCGAGATGTGACAAACAAACTTAATTAAATCGGAAAAAAAATTCATTATACAAATACTGTTGTATATGAGAAAATTACGTTAATACGATTGCAGATACATGAAACTGCCTGGCGCTTTTGACCCGAGAGAAAAACGAATTTTCCATCAAAAGTTATACAAATTCATATTTCCCAAGTCAACTGTTCCAGAAGAAATTTAATGAAACCATCGATTCTGATTAGAACTAAAGAACTAATCCAAAAAACGAGGTATTCTTGTATGGCTATCATCAAAATCAACTTTGAGAGAAGTTTTCCCTTGTTTCCAAAAACTAACTCATAAATATAAATATAAACTCATAAATATATATGTATATATATATATATAAAGAATTTTTTGCTGTAATTCATTAAATATGTATGATATAGAAAGAGAATGAAATCGAAGTACAGGAGCCTCACTGTGCCTTCTGCATAACAAGTGTTACACTAATATATAACTATTATGACAAATACTCATAAAATTGATTAAGATCAGTAATAAAAGAGAGTAATATTTTGCGGAAAGCTTTCCCAAAACTGAGATTCAGTTTATTTATTTACATGTAAAAATGTCATGAGCAAAAGTATTGTTTAAAACAATTCTCTAATGCTTCGAACGGGACAATTAAAAAGGTAGGAAAACGTAAATGAGTCCGAAAAAAAAAGATTTTCGTATTTGTTAAAACAGATGATATTCAATATTATTGGAATAATATCAGCGAATAACGTAATTAAACGGTTAAAAGTCAAAACATTTTGCACTGAGGAAAGATTTAAATTTAATCCCACTCTTCGGCCATTCTAATGAACAAGCATAAAAATAATAAAAAAACATTCTACATTGTACAATATGTCATTGATCAGTATTCATTATATCGTATGATAATGAAAATGAAATATCCTGATTTTATTTTATGTTTATTAGAGTGGCACAAGTTATAATAATCATTATTGTACAGGGAACATATTTTGAAATGATACCGCCTATTTGTGATTTATAGAAAATAAATTCAATACATTAAGACTGAAATTATAATTCTTCTATTAAATTTTCAGTTGTTTAAAAAGAAAGCGCATTTGTGATGATGCGAAATGTAAATTTAACATTTTTTTTTTTATAGATATGAATACGAGAATATTTTTGTCTATGTAGATTTATACGACTGATGCATTAACTTTGATCGTAGGACTAAAATCAAGTTTAATATCAGTGCATGAATTAAAAATAACGAGTTTTTAGAGAGAGCTAATTTAGTTTTCAGAACATTAATGTGGGAATTTTGCAGAATTAAAAAGATTTCATTTAAAAAATCGATTCGATTAGCATTGCCGAACTGTTAAAAAGTTCCAAAAGAAAAAAAGTAATCGGAAAATTTCTACGGCATTAAGAGAAAAGAAGAAAAGTGTAGAAAAAAAAAAAAACATTGCTGATTCTAAAATGGGATATAAATGTAAGTTCCAGAACTTTTTTTTTTTCTCATTCATAAATTAAGCAACAAATTCAGAAAAACAGTTTTTTGGCAAGCAACTTATTTTGCCGCACTCAAAAGAGGGAAAAGCAGAGTTAAAAAGCATTAAACTTTGTTGTCGTTTTAATGACACTCCTTAGAACTTTATTCGGGATCGTGGAAGAAGAAGAAAATAACGAAAAAACAAACTGACATTCCTTTTAGGACCGGCAAAAATTCGATTTATTCCAAATGGGAAATAAATTTCGGGCGGGGAAAAGGCGACGGGAAGCAAAAACGCTAAAAACCGAAATTTTACTCTCACGGCCGAAGCTGCCCGGGAAACAGGTTGGGGCAAACGCATCCTGGACGAATGAAAATTACGGGAAAAGCCCGTGCGCAAGCGGGAAATTTCCTTTTGCAATAAAAAAAAAAAAAAAGGAGCCAAGCGAATATTTTTATGTCGCTCACCAATGGATGTGATCTAAGGCAGCGCTGAAGCACGGGCAGAGCCCCAACTGCCGGATGACTTTCTTATTCGAATAATAAGCTGAACGAAATGTGAATTATAAACGAAAAATTCAAAATGGGTCGTATAAAGGAAAAATCCAATAACGCCGGAGTCGGGTTTATGAATAAATACGAGCATATCCGAAAAAGAGCTTAAGACGAAAAATAAAGCTTTTTTTTTTATGGGATTACCATTAAGTTAGTTTCCAGAAAACGTAGTCGAGAACAAAGGAGAAAACACACACCCGTATATATATATATATGTATATCGTTTCGCACGGTGAGAACCGATCATCATGGCGAATGAATAAAATTAAAAGGCGAAGGAAATTAAAAAAGTATAATGGAGAAAATTTGACTATGAAAATGCTTTTCAAACTGAAGACATACAAGCTCCTTACGGCGGCCGTATTCTCACTTTTGTTTGATTCACTCGAATACAGCACGCCTTATTTTAATAAAATAAAACTCGGCGACAAATAAGCTTGTACACTTTATGTATTCAATTTCAAAGCACTCCTCTTTGAAAGAGCAGAAATGAAGTCAGATCTTCATACAGAAACTTGAATTAACAAATTTAAAATCTAATTGAGCTTGTTTAATTAATGCTAATAATTATATGGTAATATATTTTTGCCAAGAAAATTAAATAATTTGCTAATCAATCGTTGAATTTATGCATTCAGAATTTTAATCTTAAATTCAAATAATATAGTTTTTAATAACGATCTTATTTTATTAAACATTTTTAATTAATATAATGTACATGCACATGCCCCGATATAAGTCAGGTACGTCAAAGGAAAGGATGCGCAGCGATTTGCATAATCGATAAGCTACTGACTGTTAAAAATGTGAAAAATTAAATGATAGTTATATTTAAGTAATTTGCTTGCACAAGATAGACGTTTTCTAAAATTTGAAACCAAAAAAAGAAAAAAAATCACATGCCTTGGCTTATGAGACTTAAATATCGCCGGACATCGCATCGGAATTTACCTTTTTAGCAATTACAATTTTAACTTTGTCTCTTCCTGTGCAGGGAAAAAGAAGTTCAAACAAAGGGGCAAGGCAAACGAGTTAAACAAAAATAAAAAAATTTGAACTTTTTGATTATTCCAATAGTTAGAGGACCCTGCTCAGCGGAAGGAAAATTACGCTTTGAACTTCGGGAACTGTACGAGAAATTGGGCAGAAAATTAAATTTTTCACTGCCATAGCTTTACGGCGTATGTTTACAATAAACGAAGACATTCCCTCAGGTGCCCGAACGTGGTGCGGAACGGAAAGTGCAAGGCGAACGCCTGAAACGTGAATGAAAAACGCTGGCAAAAATTGAAGTTACCCATTCACTAGCCATCAAACGTCATGAAATAGGAATTTTATTTTACGTTGTCGGCGGAGCGAGCTTCGACTCCTCCGTATTCAGTGGCAGCAGAAGAGTCACGAGGGTGCGAGTGTGTTTCTACTGGCGACAAAGGAAAATGGGTGCGGTGTGGACTCCGGCAAAAGCTCCGTTTTCACGGCGTTTGCTTTAATTTATTCGGGCACGAGAAGACGTCGATAGATCTCTGTAGAAAATATTCTCCTTCTGACATTACCGGGCGCAAGGTATCGGGGACGTTTTCGACACCCTTCGCATCTTGACAAAATTCTAAACTCGGGAGAAGCTGTCTTTTCCACGCAGACACACCCTGGTTTCACAACGCTGAAGTGAAAAAAAAATATATATTTACAGTAACTTTTATGTATTAATATTCAAATCCCTTGCGACATGGCGATGGATTACACGTACAGTTGCAACGAATTTCCTGGCCCAAAGCACGATAACTGAACAAAATAATATGAGCTCGATAAATATCGTCTTATTCACACAAATATTAATTTCAAATACAATTTACTCCGCGTAATATTTCCTGTTACATAAATGTTGCTTTTAAATGTTCCAAATGCAGAAATACACGATCCGTTTCCCGTTACTCGAAAGCCTCATATTCTATTTCTTTAAACGTTCCGAACCATTCGAATATCATGTTGTGACATTGGTGTACCGTACGAAATGAATAACAATACAAAATGTGCCCACGTTAATGGAAAAGATTTATGGTATAGATATTTACGTTATGTTATTATAGTTCGTAATAATATAAAACTTGAATGAATTTTCAAACTTTTTAAAAACGAAATCGAAAATCCATTTCCAATAAATAAAATCGGAGATAATTTCTCTTGCTATACTTCTCCATGTTAGTTGCGTATATTGGAAAGGCGATATTCGTGATTCGAATGTTTGTAACGTTCCTGAGATTGTGCAAAATTGCAAATGGTTTGCTCAAATTGCCGGTTAAGAAGTTCGGTGAGCGTCGCCTGTACGGAAAAGAAAAAATTGTCGAGTTAAAAGTTTGAAAATCCGGAAACTGCACAAATGTACACGCCTCAGTGTAATGAGAGGAGTGGCGATACGCCGGAAGCAGAGGTTGAAGCCCTAAAGGCCCCGAAGCCCGCGAAAGCCATAGTTAAATGAGTCTTTGCGTGAACTTTATATAAAAATAAAACTGGGCCCGTTTGCTCTACCTTTAATTTAAACTAAAAATTTCGTTATAAAAATTTTCGAAAAATTTCGCTCGTTTTTTTTTTCTCGTTTTCATAACTTATTTTCGATTTTAAATAACCCAGATGAGTGTCGCAAAGTTTCAGCGCTTTGCGAAATCGCCAATAATCAAATATGCAGAATTTTATCTCCGCGCCGCTTAAATAATATAAAATTAAATAAATTTCACTGTATTTTATCCGGTATAAAATTATCAGCAAATCAGATGATTTAACGGCTTTCTGGAAAGTCGTTGAACATTTCATCGTACGCATATAAATGTTTTAAGTACTTTCATAATTCTGTTGGAATAAATTCGAAAAGTGTACTTATATTTCAGCAAACTTTGTGTAATTTGTAGTTTATGATTAACGGATACGACGTAACAGGTTGTCTCCAAGAAAACAATAAATGGGACCACCTGAAGTTTAAATTTAGCTGAAATTACAAATTTGTAATTTTATCTTTAATGCAAGAAATAAAAAAAAAAAAAAAAAAAAAAAAAAATCTGCGGCCACTGTTTTCACATTTATCTAGCGCGCATTTCTCAATGTTTTTGCTTTTGCTGCGGCAGAGGTACTGCTCGCAGAGGATTTTCAAAAAATCTTATGAAAGATCACCTTAATTCAGAGCATGTAATTTTTGCGTACGTTTTTGTGGGAATGAAATTTTCCTGTTCCTCACAATTTGCGAATCAAGTTTAATTAATAAATAAAGCAACTTCATCTTAATTCGGACATGTTTCTGTTGCTTACCATGGTTAATTTAATGAAATAACTGTGAATTTTTTCAGAATGCGGAAGGTCGATTATCTCGGTCAAAAATGAAAAAAAATTCTTTTGCAGGAGTTGAAACTAATACAAATAAACAGTTATCACGGACAGTGTGCACAGATCGCAGTCATTGTAAATTTAAAGAGGGCACTTCGTCCGATTCTGCAGGAAAGCATTATTGCTGGCGGTGCCGAATCACTGAAAACGTATAAAGTAAAATAAAATATTCCAGAGGGAAGGTTAATAAAGGGATAAAATAATCAACGTCAGCACTTATTCAGTATGTTCATATTTTAATCGAACATAACTTTTGAATTTGTTTATAAGAATCACCGACCGGAATTTCGGATTTCCATCCGGAGCAAAATTTTGATTCGTCTACAGAAAGAACCTTCCGGAAAATAAAAACGCCTTTTTTTTTATCTTTTTTTTAATATATCTGCTGTATATTGGATTTCGCGAAATTTTCTTTCCCACGGTTAATATTGAAAATGATATCGATAATAAGGAGGAAATTCTCTTCATTTAAATCGTGTGATACATATGTAAAATTTTGAAGACGTATCTGTGGTTTTTGGAAAAGTTTATTTATTCACAATAATGTCGAACGCAAAATCCACACGATATTTGAATACCGTGATTAATGTAATAATATGTCATGATCTATCGATATAATATTTGGAAACCAGATATATATTATAATAGCGGATATTATCAAGTTAAAGCTAAAAATAAGAGACGGAATCATCTTTTTTTTTTTTTTTTATGGTTCACATAATATCACGTGTTTTCTAAATATTCTAAAATTTAAGGACCAGGAAAATTTTTCCTGCCTGTGCAAATGCATGTATATATATATATATATATTTTTTTTTTATTAAAAAGGTTAGACTCATAATCGCCTGCGAAAAAGACAAAGTTATCTTTGCTTACAGAATGTATGTGAAAAAGTACTTCCCGAGTTCGAAAGTTTTTATTTTCTCACTGCACAAAGTCTTAAGGCGAGGATCGCGTAAATAGCCTTCATCAGTAATAAATGTCAATACGTATTATTTTTTTTCCAATATTTCTTTCACGGCGTTCAGCGTCAAATAACTGGTTTAAAAAATTATCTACAAAATGGATCGGTTTGAAAACTTTGGAACAGCGCGAGATTCGGATCTGATTCGAATTCGGATTCGGTTTTCCGAGGGGGTTAAGTGCCTTCAGTTTCAAAAAAAAAAAAAAAAAAAAGATAAAAAAATTAAAATCAGCGATCTGAATTGGTCGGTTCCGAAATTCTCGCGGCAAATTCCGCAAATGCAAAATTTTAATGTGGGAAAACACCTACGTGGGAGCAGTCAATTATTCGAGTTTGCATTTAACAGACGTGTCACAATGGCCAACCAAGGGCGGCAAAGGGAGGAGGGAAATATCAGCGATGGCATCCGAAAACGTTGCCTGCCGGATGCGCTTCACGGTTACGTATGATTTTTTTTTAAATGCATAATTTACGCGTTTGCGAACGGGAAAAAAATTTATTTATTTATTTTTTTTTCCCCTCCGAACGTCACGGGGAAAATTATTGCGAACGCTGGCAGAGGGAGAAATAATCGAAGATCACGGACGGATCGCGACTTTCGCGCATTTTTATTTTTATTTTTTTTTTTTTTTTTTTTTTTTTTTAGTCGGTCGACGGAACCGCAGTTTGTTAAATTTTTTTCCCCGGTTCCTCCGTCGTAAATTACCCCCGGAACGATCTGCCCGAACGTGGCTTGTCCCATCGGCGAAGCCGCTGCGGAAAAACTCCCGAAATTTGCCGCTTTGATAGAGTCAAGCGGGAATAAAGCGAAAAGGGAATTGGCAGAAATTCAATTTCCAACCGTTCAGAAAATCGGTTCAAAAATGCTGCGGCAAGTGAAACCTCTGCGCATTTTAATAAATAAAAGCAAAATGACTTTCTTTTGACTTACCCCTCGTATAAATTAAATCGACTTTCCTCCGAAAAAACGGAAAAATAAAAAAAAAAAATAAAAAAAAAATCCAATTTTAAGCTTAAACACCGAGCGTTTTATATTTCGCGGCGACTTATTCGAATTTCGCATTCATCTCATTCAACGTCGCACATTGGAGACGCGAGACCACGCCGAACGTTCACTTCCGCCCATCCCGTGCACCCGAATATTCGGCGACCGACAACCGCGACTCCGAACGCTGGGGAAACCGTTAAAAGAGCCAGGGAGATGCGAGCGAGGCGAACGCGTCGCGGAGCGGATCGAAACGAGTCGACAGAGCGCGGGATCCCATCGACGGCGACGACGACGGCATAATCGAACCGCTACCGGCGAGATTCGTTCGCGGACTGAGATCTCGCGACGCCGCCTCTCTCGCAGGCCTCTCTCCCGGCCGCCGCCCCCCCCCCGTCC
>JAOWBB010006768.1:0-18358 GCA_028565995.1 Ricinus marginatus
AATATATAAAATATATATAAGTATATATTATATAATTATATATATAATATAATTCTATATTATAAAAATATATTATATAATATATATTATATTTATATATATAGAAATTAAAGATTAAAATTACTAATGTGTAGTTCCATTTACAGCATTTCCATTCCTTTATTCTACTTTTTTTTTATATTTTGAAATACTATAATAATAGCTTAGTGTTGTTTTATTATTCCTAATTTGATTTTTTTCCTCTCTCCTAATTGCAGTTTTTGATCTTTTGATATATTCTTGACATCATTCAATTTCTTAATACTCGCGTTAAGTAATTTTCAAATGAGCCTAATATCAATTTATATTTTTTTTATTTTCAATATCTGCAACTTTTTCTAGATAATGGGAACTATTGCTGTTAGATTAGTTGCATCTGATATATATATATAAATTCCATTCTATTGATTAAATATAATAATGAATTCATACACATCTGAAAAAGTCAGAATGACTGATATTCAAATAAAATACACTTTTTAGTGAAATGAAACATCTATTTTAATCATATTTGTGGATGTATTTGTGTTGTCCCCAATTTCTGTTACGAAGATGACGTATTTAGGTATTTTATAAAAGCATTCTTCCGTTAAGTTTTTCACACCGATGCTTTGCTTTTCATAAGTTATGGTTTTTCACTTATAAAGTTTGATTAATGGACAAAATAATACACAAAGTTTGGTTCGAATATATGATTTTTATAGTTTCTTTTCCCTTGACATTGATTGTCATTACGACCCACACCTTCCAATAGGAACGAACTAGTTCTAACTAACTTTTCTAAACTTGTTTTGCAATGCGACTAAAAAAGTATCAAACTCTGATGTCTGTCTCTTTGCACGCATTTTTTTGAGATAAAATTTTTTTTTTACCATTCCTCAAATTATATTATAGAAATATCAGAAATATTTTTTTTCCTTTTCCGCGGCAATCCCGTGCCATTTCTTTCGGCAATTACCAGTTGGTTGTGATTTCATTTTATTTTTGAAATTTCTTTTATTTAAATAAGAGAACGAAGATGTCACTTAGAAAACAAGAGGATGAAAATAATTATCCCAGAGAAACTATCTAATAGTTGGAAACGAGTTGAAGAACTTGTTGGGCCTTTTAAATAAATCAAGTTTCATTTCTTTTTTTCTTTGATAAAAAAATGAGCCGATTTAAATATGTGAACGTGAAATTCAGCCACAGTCGGAAAGCGGGATAAAGACTTTAACGCGCAAGACGCGTTTTGAAAATTTGATTTTTAATATTCTTGTGGACAGTATAATATAGAGGAAAATGTCTTATATCATTTTTCCAAGTTCTGATGACATGTTTGAAACTTTCGATAATAAGATATAGAGATAGATATAGATACTTTCACATTCTGATCAATTTAAGGTTGATTATTGAAATGTTATATAAAATATACATTATATTTGCTTTAGGAAGTTTTTCTCATTGATTATTTCAGCGAAGCAGTTTTAAATGCTTAATTATAATTTCATGAACCATTGAGACAAATTTCAACACTTTTTAAGAAAGATTTCTCTCCGAGCATTCATGACAGATCTAGATTGAAATTTTTAAACTTTTAAAAGATCGATACTTAATTTTCCATAATAGCAGCGTGATATTTAATTGCAAGTTAAATCTTGAGCCAAGCGAACATTTGACCCCTGTTAATTATTACATTAAGATATCAAATCTGCCCTTATTATTGTGGTTATGCACACTCAATACTTATATAATATTCACTTTCCATTTTGGTGCGAAATTCTTAAGAGAAATTAGGCCTTAAATCTCAAAATATAACTCCATACAGATTATCTTTTTAAATCATTGTTCCTAATTTGCGTAGTATTTTATGTATCTTTGCAGGATTCTCATATAATGTATTAATAAGTTAATAATGAGATAATTGAATATTTTTTAGTCCTTCTTCATATTTCCTTGCTCGTATTAATATTGTAAAGCTTATTTATTTTTTATCGCTGAGACTTTATTTAAGTCCGAGTTAAAAGCATTAAGCCGTGTCACTATATTTAAACAATCGCATGTATGGCTTAAAAAAATTGAAGAAAATTTTAATATTTCTTTTACATTATAGAAATTTTATTTTTACATTCTGGAAATGTGCATCTCATTTCTTAAAATGAAGTGATCCCGATTATTTTCTACAAATTTATTTTTATCCATTGCTCCCGTGCACTTTTAACAATGACATCGAATAAATTTCTTCTTATTAATTTTTTAAACAATATTCATATATCCCCAAAACCTACAGGGGAATAATGAATCATCAGTCATTTTTTTTATTAAATATCCCACTATTCTTTTTCCTTTATTTTATTAATTAGCTTTCCATTTAATATTCGTGTATCCGAGTTTTGTCAATAATTCTTAAATATTCTCTCATTCTCACGGTTTCATTTTCGTTTATATCCTTTTAATTAATTCCTTGTGATCCAAGCCAAATCCCTGCCATTATTATACAGATATTTATTGTGGACGTAACAATTCATGTCGAAAGCAAAATGTTTTCAGCGTGGATAATAATCGTGGTTTTCCCGACCTTGCGATCGCAGCGTATCGATTTACGTCGCGGTTATTTCGTTAACTAGTCAGTAAACTCACAGCTGGCTTTGTATACAAACAAAAAAAGTCATTGGAAGTTGAACTCTGTGAATAACTATGTTAAAAATAAATGACAATTCCTAAATTTGATAATCAATTATATTTTATAGAAAATTTTATGCGGATTAAGTATTACTTATTACATTTCACAAAAAATATTTTATTCGCGGAAAAACTTTGAAGAGTTTTCTTTGTTTTCCAGTCAAATGATTAATGCAGAGAAGGATTTTTACAGTGCAGCATAATTTTTTTAAAGGTTGGTCCACAATTTTGCTTTAAGTTTTTTAGTTTAATCTTTTGCATTAAAATTTTGTAATTAATTTGTAGATTTCAAATGAAAAAGAATTTTATGATTTTAACGTTGAGAACAGGAATTTTTCGGTTGTCAAAAATGTTTTTTCAATTAAAAAAATGTGACACTATTAAAGTTAAGTGTGAATAAAATTATTTGATAATTATTGATTGATGCTTTTTATTTATAAAATGCGTTTTAGTTTCCCTTTTGTTTTATAATAAAAGATTTTTTTTTCTTTTAATGGAGTTCAATAACTTCGATTCCCTGAGCGATAGCTAACAAAAGCATCTTGTGCGTTGTTGCCTGAGGAAATTACGTTTTAAATTTTTTCTTATACAATTAGAAGATATAATTTTGAGTTAACTCTAATGGTAGATCATGAGAGAAGAAAATAGTCGTCGCACAAATTGAAAAATTTGCTGAAAATGTCAAATCCGATAAGTTACATGTTGAAAAATCAGATTTCATGAGAAGAGTTTATACTTTTGAAACAAGTTTGTGCTTTAAATTGACCGATAATTTAATTAAAAAAAATATTAAGAAGTATATTCATTTACGATTTGAGAATTATTAATATTATTCCTTAAAATTAATGGGTTTGGGAAATCTTTGGCTAGAAAAAAATTTAAAAATTTTACTTTGCAACTGCGAAAATATTTTGAAAAAATTAATTAATGTAAAGAAATTTAATAATAATCATAATGTCCTTAATTATTTCAAATATGGAAAGTAGACACTGGGCGCACACACACACCCATATATATATATATATATGAAAGGGTTGCGATTTTAATGAAATCCTGGCCGCATCATGTAGTAAAAGTTTGATGAAATGTAATTTTATTCATGCTTGAGAAGCAAATAATAAATTTTTTTTAATTATTTACTTTTTTAGATTATGATCAATTTCATTCGGTTTTTTCTTAGTCTAAACATAAATTATTATTGATCTTTACCTTTGTTCTTTCGTATTAACTAACTGCTGTGTTTTTTATAGTGTTGTGCGCCGCAATCATGGTAGTCCTTGGATGAATTTTTTTATCTGTCTTCGTTGGTTATTGCTGCACCATTCACTTTATATTTGTCTAAACATAAATATTTTGCGCCGCAAACTTTGATTTTTTCATGTTAATTATTTGTAATATGATCCTTGAACTTAGCCTTAAAATTGCAGCCGTTTGAATGTTTGAACAAAGGATACATATCAATACGGAACCAATTACGGAACGATATTTTTTGTTATTATTTTGTTTTCACGAGAACAAATTATTTTCCAAATAATTAAATTAATATTTGGCATCTTAAAAATCAAATAAGGGTATAAATATTCAATAGACATATTGTATTCTATATATAAATATAATAGTATAAAATATTTACAATATAACTTATATATATTTATATGCTCTACCGACGATCGAAAATTGGAAAATAATTTATTACACGAATTTTACCTTAATTTCGACAATGTGAATTAACTCTCATATACTTCATGAACTTTATTTGTTTGGTGCATTAATTCAAATATGATTTTGATAGTTTTTGTCTATTTCGTTAGCTTTAAATTATAGCAGAAAAATATTATTGAAATTGCAATTAAAGTTAAGGTTCTTTAAGGTTCTTTTAAGTTCTGCGAAGTTGCCTTTATTGTACTTTAATTTGAGATTGTTAGAAAAATGTCTGAAAATTTTAAGATTAGTTCGAGTTTTCGAACCATATTCGAAACTTTATTTTTCTACTTTCAGGGGATTTAATAGTTGAGATTATTATGTATAAAAATGTATATCTATGTATACACTTGTCATCATCTAACATTAATTCGTATGTTATTTTACGAGTTCTTGGAAGTTTTCGAATAACGTGTAAGTGTTATGATAAACACATATATTGGAAAATTTGATTTTTGTGAATAAAAATTATTATTGTTATTACTATTTATTTATTTATTTTTAAACAGTTTTAATATTGACTCTCATATTTCTTTGCATGTCAACGTGAATCTTGTTGCTGCTTTCTTTTTCTTCGGTATTATTAAAAGGATTCTAACGTATATCGAAACTCTAACGGTATATGCAATAATGAAAATCGCATGCGATTTCCTTATGCTCAAGTTTTATCTCCTTCGGACTTAATTCTACAGGTCATCTTAAACTTTTCTTTAAGTTCCGTTTTGGTTTTGCTTTTAAAACTTTTCACCATTTTCATATCGGATTCGATGAATATGCTCTAGGGGCAAAAAGAGAGAAATACCTATAATTCTTGTTCTGACCTTTTAGTTTTTTGACATTAGCTTCTCGGTCTTGGGCCCCTTTATGTTGATTGAATATTCCCTAAATAGCGTGATAATTTGCAAAGCAAGTACTACTTCAGGACATTAAAAGATTTCTTTTTCTGAATTCTTCTATTTTAACTGTAAAATTTGAAGGCTGAATCGCTCGGCGATCAGCAGTCGCTGTCGTAAATATAAAATAAGCGTAGGGTCTTTCGTCTCACCAACAATTTTTATCAATTCGATATATGGAATACTTTTTTAGTTTTGTTTCAAAAGACTGGTATCCACTCAGGCATTTTTCCATGTTTATTGAATGTAATGGACTTTTCGTGAACGTGAGACAAGGCGTTGATGTTTTTCTTCTTTTCTACACTCGCATTCGAACATTTCAATCCCTTCCTCATTATAACTGGAGCATATCCCCATGATCTTCGGGAATACTTTCATAAAGTCGGAAATCAAGATCTGCCACCTTTTACTTTAAAGAAAAAAAAAAATCTAAATCGTCCCGACTTGTTTTTTTCCATATGTCAATTACTCTGAACCAAGTTTGATCACTTTTCTCAGGTTCGACCGGAAAAAAAGATGTGTGATTATGCCTTATACTCGGTAATTGTTTCTCCAACCGAGTCTCCAAAGATAGCAGCATTATACTTTCACTGGCTATTGCCTCACGATGAAGTCTGCAGGCACCGGAGCCTGTCTTTTTTAATTTGTAATACTTCGACTTTTCATTGCATCATCATTTGTCCTTTCTTGTGCATTTTCGATCCGCTTTTAAAGGAGAAGGAATCGGTCTCGTTACAATTATCTCAAGTCCAACAGATAAATGCCATTGCATTTCAACATTTTTCCCAATCTTCATAATTTAGAAATTCTGGCGACGACGCTTAGGTCCGGCACACTTATTCACTGCACATTTATACGTAGAAAATTTTCAAATCACGTCTTCGTTTTCGCCTCTCGGCGAAATAACTTAATTTTTTTTTTTTTTTTTTTTTATTACGCCCGGAAGGTGTTTCGGGCGGAGATGTCCACGGTTTGCAGCCGCTGGTGAATTTTTATTTTCCTCTCTGAAAAAAACTGTCAGAAATTAGAGAGGCGCGGAGGAGAAATTGGCACGCCCAGGGGATGGCGAACGCTTCCATGAAAACGATTTGCGTTCGGAGCGTCTGCTTCCACAACCTTAGCCGTCAGACAGCCGTAGCAATTGTATCGCGACCCGTTGGCGTTGCGCTACGGCTAAGCTTTATGAAGGACAACGTACAACGTCGGAGGGGGAGAGGGGAGGGAGAGGGGAGATCGCTTTGCAAATTGCATAATTCGATAACCATTAAATCGGAACGACTTCCAATTGCATCACAGCAAAATGAAATTTTAAAGAAAATTCCAAACGCATAGTCCAAGGTTGGATGACTCTCCGAATTAAGCGCATTTAGGACACACCAACACCGAGAACTCGGCCATCGAGGCGAATGCTGATGCAAGCCTTGCAACAGCCGCGAGAAAACTTTCAACGGTTGCACCCTTCACGGTCCTTGACGACGCGACCCGTCGGTCTGCGGCAAACGCTACGCACTCATTTGCCGCAACTGCCTCCTTCCTCGTCTGCCGTGCCCGACTCGCGTAAGAGGTCGCCACTCTGCAGCCGCTGGAGCTTATTGGTAATACGAATACGCGAACCGAATGTGCACTATCGAATGAAAACGTCTGGAAAAATTTTCCATTCCGGGTGAAGTGACCGCGGCAAAAAAAAAAAAAATCATTATTGTTGATTCAGTATAAATATTACTTAATAACACCGAATTTAGAACGTGCGCACCTCCGGCGTTAATGCATAGATAATTGATGAAAATATGTAACAAACGTTGATTAATATTTATGTTAATCATGTGAGTCTATTTGCGTGCATCATTTTTACAACAGAGAAATAATAAGACATTCTACGGCGCGCATTTACATGTAACTTTGTTGATGCCTACCTGAAAGCTTTATTTATCTTGTTGATGGTGCGTCATTCTTTTAGTATCAAAACATAAGTTTAAAATTATTTTAATTAATTTTTTTTAAGGGCTTCAAATGTATTGGCCCTCTGCCCGACATTTTTCTTCACTTTGGTTGCTTCACTTCTATTTTCTTGCGTGGCCCGCTTCGTTTTGAGCTCTTCCGAATTTTTTTTTTTTTTTAATTTAGGGAAAAGAAGCTTCAGAACGTGCCAATTTAACGTTTGTTGCGGATTGGATCCCACATTAAGTTATGTGCGTCTCCGACTTGCGAGAAGAATTTTATCGTTCTTGCGATACATGTATATATACATATTCGTGCAGGAAAAAAAATAAAATAAATAAATAAAAGTATCGCCGAAGCTTTAGGCTTTGTTATAAGCTGCGAATTTAATTTTCCTGTTGTGAAAAAATTTTCAGCGGCCTCGTGCGTTGCAGGCCGTTTCTTTCGAAAATGTTAAGCGTAATATGCGACACATTCGAAAATTGTACATTGAATTTTGATGGTGGCGAATAGCACTGGCGAACGCATAAGGATTCTCACTGTTTTACGTTGCGTTAATTACATCTATAATTTTCAAAAGACGAAAATAAATAACTTTTTTTGTTCACAGATAAAAAAAAATGCCGTCTTTGGAAGAAGCAATAGACGAAAAATACGGAGGAGATTTGTTTGAATGTCATTCGTCCGAATCATTCACAATATATATACCTAAAAAAAATCCTAGGTAAGATTTTACATTAAGAACCAACATCGATATTATGTACGTTTCAAATAGCTTGATTGTGCGACGATAAAAATCAGCATTAAATGAGTTCAAATTCTAAGTAGAATTTTTTTTATTTTAAAAATATTTACATTTGATATTCAACTTTTTACCCTTTGCTTTACTTGTTAAATAAGTTGAATTTTTCACAGTTAAATACAGTAATTGTTATTCATTACTTTCATCACTTATTATTATATTACCAGACATGAATAAATCATTAATCATTTTTTTTAATTTAGAATGTTATAAATTATATTTAAAATAATTCTCATCAGGCGATACTCTAAAATCATACGGCCTTCTGTATTGTCTTCTTTCATTTTTTATATGGAATCGAGTTATTCGCTAATTCATAAAGAATAATTTATGTATTATGATAGATTTTTAAAACTATCAGGTTTGACTTGAAACTTACCTTAATCAGTTATACATACACTTTTAATTTATATTCATGAATCATTCTGAATATATTGGATGTTCGCATATTTCCTCTTATTAATCTGACAATTTCAATATTTTCAAAATCAAAATACGTAAAAGTTCGAAATAATTATTTTAGAGGCATGTAAAATGACGAAGAGTTCTAATTATGACATTATTTACTGAAATACTGTAAATTGATAAGTTATTAAAAACTGTTAGTGTGCAAAATATTATTTTTATTTAATCAGGATTTATACATTAAAGATGTAGATTAAAGGAACTGTGTTGCAATATCAAATTAAATTAAATAAATGTTTATAATAAACAATTATTCTATATCATATTTAATATTACGTAAAGTTAATCACATGGTCCTGTCGTATGTACATTTAATATGTATAAACTTTAACTTACTAATGTTATGGAAACCCTTACTTTTGCATTTGAATATAGTATGAGATTTTGCAACTTAAAAAATTTGAATTATAACTTAAATGTTAAGATATAGCTCATCACTGTTATCTGTTTCAATTAATTATCTCTCGTTATATTTTGATAATTATAAATTTTATACAATAAATATTTGTTTTTTTTTGTAAAATATCACTGAAAATTCTGGTTCAATAATTTCTCAGTTATTAGCTGAGCACTGTGATGAATCTTTATATTGTTAAGTATTGTTATGATTATGTGTAGCACTTCAAAAATTTTTTATTAAACTTAAACTGAACGAAACAGTGCATAAATTCACCTATCTTCTCAAATTTTGACAGAAATAAAGACCAAATCTGGTTCAAAGTTACGAATTTTAGTTTCTTAAGCGTTTTACCAAATGGCTGTCGCTAATGGCTTTATTCCAAATAAATTTGTATGAAAAAATATCTTTAGAATTAATTTCCTAACATTTTCACTAAATTTTACATTTGAAGCAAGAATAGTTTTGGTTTACTGTCTATTTGAACAGTCAAAAAAATTAATTGCATCAAACTCCGTATATTTTTTACACTAAATATGAAGCAGTAGTAGCATTATCTGTAAAAAGCATAAATATAATATTATCATACGAGAAAGAAAAATGTAATCCATTGTATCGTTATGAGTTGCACCTTTATTATTAGCTTCTAGAAATAAAGTGTCTTTCTTTTGGTTCTGTATGCAGGAAATTTTATTATCAAAAACAGATTTTTGGCAACTGTATATTGACCTTAATATAACCAGCCTCACTATTTTTTAATTAAATTTTCGTTGCCAATCAGTTCCATTTTCAGTTCCCTGTGATTCTAAAAAAGTTTCATAAATACTGATGTATGTATATTATCAACTATAAAACATCAAAAAAACAGATTCATAAAATCTAAGCAGAAAATTCAATTTTTTACCCGGTCATTCATGACTTTACCTAGTTTCTAATATAATTTCTAACATAATTCTACAATCGTGGATAAAAGAAAATTGTGCAAAATTACAAGCATTAGACATTATTTTATATGAAATATGTCTCCTTTTGGATATAATTAGTAAAGCGAATTTCGTACTTATTGATTGTAAACTGTGTCATTAAATTTGTCAAAACAAAAGATTATATGGCATATGAATTACAGTAATCAAGTAATATGTATTGTTTAAAAAAATTTCAAATTAATATCTATATTTTTTAGGTTATTATGAATAGTATTAACAAAAAAGTGAAAAATGTTAAATAGATTCATATATTTGTGGAATGAATATTATCTTAGATATTTATTTTACAATTTTTCGGTTAGAAGATTATGTTTAGCATGTGATACAGTGAAAACAGTGATATTAGTGAAAAATATGCGCAAGCTCATTATTAAATAGTGCTTCCTATTTAAACATATGATCCAACTTAAGCGCTCTGTATCTGAGATAATTCAAATGGTCTGAAACAGGACATAGGAATATTTTTTTTTTGTAATATGAAATCTTAGTCGAACTTAAATATTGATAAATTTGCGAAATTAATTAACTTTATTCATTTTCTTTCCAGAAAAATAATACCATCTTTGTTAGTTTTAAATGATTGCGGTATAGACACTGCCGGATCGGAAAATTTATCACTGAAATGCTGCGATGTGACAGAATTGGATTTAGCTCAAAATAAACTAAAGGAATGGACAGAAATACTTGAGATACTGCGACATATGCCACATTTAAAATTCGTCAACCTGTCTTTCAATGATTTATCCAATGAGATGACAAAATTTGATACTCAATGTAATAATTATGTGTACCTTAAATTTCTGGTGAGTTTATAAAATCGTGTAGAGAAAAATCCAGTAGAAGGCTTTGATAATTTACAAAACAAACTATCAATCATGCGAAGATTTAATTTAATTTAGAAGTTTTAGCATTGGAAAATCAAAAAAAAAGAATTGAAATGTTCTCGATTTTAAAACGATCATTCTGAACTGTATGTAATTTAGAATAATAATAATAGAAAATTTTAAAATTTTAATGATTGCTTGTAGTTTTAAAATTATTTTGAACATGAATTTATTATTATTTTCCAACTGAATTGCACCATAAATCTCATACTTACTGAAAAAATGAATACCCTGTATAATATAAGAAATGTTGGCATAATAAATTTGGTTTATGATAGAATTTAAATTTTTCAGGTCCTTAATTCTACTCATACGCCATGGTCGACAGTTCGAAAATTACTAAAATCACTGCCTAATTTAGAAGAACTTCATTTATGTTTTAATGAATACCATGAAGTTGGTTTATGTGAAAATTGTGACATACATCGAGAAAAACATGAGAAGAAAATGATACATCACGAAAGGGTAAAACGATTACATTTTACTGGTAAGTGGAACTATTTTAACTCATCATTAAATAATATATTCATTAACTAATAAAAGTTGTCAGAACTGTATGTACAGTTTTTATCTGCTATTTATAAATACACATAAATTATTAAAGTTTGTTTCAAATTTATTAGAGGATCATTCTTCTTAATAATGACTAAATTAGAGCTAAATGTGATTTTTATTTTATAAAATTGTATTTTAGGCAATCCCATCCATACATGGAGGGAAATTTCAAAATTGGGTGAATCGTTTCCTTTGCTTGAAGCTTTGGTTTTAACCGAATGCCCGATAAAAAACTTGGATCCATTCTGGTCGGAAGAATCTGAGGCAAAAAGCAATCACGAAATGGAAGTCTCCAAAGCATCGTCCGAGCTAGAAAATGAAAATGAATCGCATGTAAACTACAGGCGGACAGATAGCGAATGCGAATCAAATCAAAAAAATATATCTGCTCATCATTTTTTTAGATATTTGAAGTTCTTAAATTTAAATTTTACGCTGCTATCATCTTGGGATGAAATTGATAGATTGGGGAAATTTCCTCAACTTCAAAGTTTAAGAATACAAGGCTGCCCGCTTTTTGAGGTATATAAATATGTGAAACTTGAAAAAATTGAAATTAGGAAACTTCTGTCAATAAATGAGTATTATAAAAATAGTGCAGTCTGTAAGCTCTCTTTATTTGAACATTACTTGGTAATTTGCTTGATGGTGTAACATGCAGTCATTTAGTAAAAATTTTTAACTCATCAAATTATGCACATTTTTTTATTATTCATTTTTTATTTTGTTCATTTGAAATTATTGGCGTTTTCAATTTTAAACAAAATTTTGACTGCGCTATTTTTGAATAATATATAATCCAAATATTCATTGGGCATTTTCAAATTTAAGAGAAGCTCTTATACATTTATCACATTTTTTTCTCCCCCAAAATTAAAAAACTTTTAATCTTATGGCCAAAAATATATATTAAAAAACAAGCTCACGTTTGTGATTTCCAGGCAAATCAGTACACTGAACACGAGAGGAGACAGCTTCTTATAGCTAGGTTGGCCAATATACAAACTTTAAACGGAGGAGGCGCAATTAATGCGGAGGAGAGAGAAGATGCCGAAAGAGCTTTCATTCGGTATTACATGGAAAAACCGGAAAGCGACAGACCAGAACGTTACACGGATTTAATCAACATTCACGGAAAACTGGATCCGCTAGTGAATATAGATTTAACTCCAGAGAAACGCGTTACAGTCATGATTGTGTACAAGGATTTGTCGGAAAAGCGATCGTTGAACGTTTACCAGACGGTATCCGAGTTAAAGCAAAAGCTGGATGGTTTTGCGGGTATTCCCGCTCGAAAAATGAAACTCTTTTACCTGGATCAAGACATGAAGGGTGTAATGGGACCGGAAGAAATGCGATATCCAAACAAACAGCTTTACAGCTACAATATATGCAATGGAGATGAGATTTTAGTGGATGAAAAGATGGCCACTTTCAAATCCAGTTCTTGAACAGCATGATTTCATACGAATAAAATAATGGAGCACTAGTCCTTAAAAGAATTAATGTTATATAAAAAAAAGTTTCTGCACTTATTTACAGTTGAATTCATTGTTATGAAATAAAAAATTAAAAATAGAAACAGATTTATAGGCCCTTTCAGAGAGAAAAAAATAAATTCAATAATATAAATCAAACATTATAATAATAATAACTTAAAATTAAATATAAATAAAAATGAGGTGGATAATAATTTTAATGTTCATTTGCGGATTTTATTTATAAAATCTTGGACATGTAGATTTTTAAGCATCATTTATTAATTGTTCTACTAGTCTTCAGATTTTCTGAGAGTTTTATGTCGAGAGTTTTCAAAAAAGTGATTGCCATAAAAAGCAGTAAGAAATAGTATGATAAAAGAAATTCGTCATATTTTCGGCGAATATTAAAATGGTTTTATTACATTTCGTTAAAAAAAAACCTATCTTTAAGAATTTATCGCATCTTATAATTTCATGAGTGCCTCTAATTTTTGTTATTGCCTTAACATCACATTTATTTCATATAAGATATATTTGAAGGTAAGAATTTATTTTATATTTCAATTATGTCAAAAAACATGTTCAGTAATCCAATATTTTAATATGTAATAATTTTTTTATATATGTTAGCATAGCGCCCGTAGAAAACAAAGAAAAAGAATATTTTCTTAAATTCAAATCACAATTAAATATATACATTATAAAGTGCCAGATTTTAAAGTGAGCAATATTCGCTTGTAATATAATCTTTATCTTACCGATAGAAGAATTTTATTTTTTGTAAAAAATTAAAACTATGATGTATAAAAAATTTAATAAAAAGTACGTACGTAATATAAATTCATAAGTGAGTTTACAATTTTTATTAGAAACGTTAAATATTTTTGGTTTTCATCTCTTGCGATCTTTTTTTATTATTAATTTAGCTAAAAATGAAATTTTAATCAGCTTATTTTTGTAAATGTAATTAAAAGACGGAGAATATATTGACTTTTCTAGGTTAACAAAGCAAAAGTATTGCATTAAACAGTGTCAATATTTCAATTTTTTTTGTATCAAGAACAGGCTGCATAAAAAATGAAAAATTCTATAATTTTTATTTAATTGATTTATTTCTTGATTTGTCATGATTGTTTTAATGGGGAAAAAATAAATCAGATATCACTGCAACCTAAGTAATAAAAAAATATAGAAAATTATCTGGCAGGTCGTTAAGAAAAAAAATTAAATTATTCGGAGTATGTTATAAATTAATTATTATTATGGTCAATTAATTTTATATTAAGTAAACGTTGTAAAATATTTGAAAACATTTCTAAATATAAAAAAATAATAAATATTGTCCATGTGGCGGTAAAATAACGACTAAATTTGACGCGGGGTTTTGTCACGTTTGTGTATTAAAAGGCAGAAAAATACAAGATGGCGCTCCTGGGATGACACAAAGTGAAAATTGATGTTATTTTGCGTATTTGTTAATGTTGTACAATCTAATGTCAGCTCAAAAAGTGTGTAATATAATGACAAATGAAAATAACTTAGATGAAATTGAAATTTATAATCAATTGTGTAATTTGATTCGATTTATTTTTTTGGTTGACCATTAGGTAGGATATTTATGTTTAAGCCGGGTTAAAAGAAGGAAACACTACATGATCCTAATTAAATAATTAATTATAAAAGGATAGGTAGAGGTTACTTTACGATTATTATAATATAAATAATAATTTCTGAGTTTTCGAAGCTTTATTCTTGCGCCTTTTTCAAAATTTAACCAAAAATATTGATTCACCTTGTGTTCAAGCTACTAAGAAAAATGAAGAAATGGATTTTCCAAAGCATTCTCATCTTTTAAGTGACTTCTTGCAATATTTTTATCAGAGCCGTAAAAAAATGATTAGGTTTAAAATCCAGTTTATTATTAAATGCATTTATTTTATTTCAACTTAAACCGTCCCTGATTCATATTAGCAGAAGATATAAAAAAAAGCCTAATTCGTGTGAAAAGTTAGTTGCTTTGTAGACTTCATCTAAAGCGCTGAGTGACCAACTTCATAAAAATGAAGTTTTTGTTGGTTATCCTACTTTTTGCGTCCGTTAAATGCGGCGAAGACTTGAATAATCTCATCGCCGACGTATTTGGAACCGCTAGAAAAGAGGATTGCACATGCGTTCCGTATTACCAATGCAACAATGAATCGTCCGCGACAAACGGGGCAGGAATCATCGACATCCGGGCACGGGAAGGCCCCTGTGAAAATTATCTGGAAGTTTGTTGCAAAACCGTGGATTCCGGATTTGGGCAAAGACAACCTGCCACCCGCCATACTTCCACCTGCGGACGTCATAACGCTGACGGAGTCGGATTCAGGATCGTCGGAGATGAACATGACGAGGCGCAATTCGGAGAATTTCCGTGGATGGTGGCCGTGCTGAAGGAGGAGCAGGATGAAGAGAAAAAGCTCAACATATACCAGTGCGGAGGTGCCCTTATTCATCCGGAGGTGGTCTTGACCGCGGCTCACTGCGTTAACTCGAACGATCACCATTACAAGATCCGCGCCGGAGAGTGGGACACCCAGACGAAAAATGAGTTGCTGCCACATCAAGATGCAAGAGTTAAGCATGTCGTCATCCACCCCGAATTTTACTCCGGAGCACTGTACTACGACGTCGCGCTGCTCTTCTTGGACACAGCGCTCACACTCGCCGAAAATGTAGACGTCGTTTGCCTGCCGCAACGCGATGAAGTTTTCGATCAAAGTAGGTGCTTCGCGAGCGGATGGGGAAAGAACCAATTCGGGAAAGACGGAAGCTACCAGGTCATTTTGAAAAAATTGGATCTGCCCATGGTGCCCAGGCACCTCTGCCAGGAGGCCCTGCGGAAAACACGTTTGGGAGTTAACTTCGAATTGCACGAAAGCTTCGTCTGCGCGGGCGGAGAGAAAGACAGAGATACTTGCAAAGGCGACGGAGGAAGTCCACTGATGTGTCCCATTCCCGGTTTGGACGGAAGACTGGCTCAAGTAGGAATCGTCTCCTGGGGAATTGGATGCGGCGAATACGGAACGCCGGGCGTTTATGCCAATGTAGCGCTCTTCAGAAATTGGATAGACAACGAACTATCAAAAAACAATCTGGAACACTCATATTACTCTTATTAAACCTATTTTTTGTGGTTAATAATTTAGTTGTAAATTTACTATGAATATGATATGTAAATAATATTCTTAAGCGTGATGTATTTAATTAAAAATGAGTATTTAAATATAATATTTTATAATGACAGCTTTAATCTGACTGTTTTGTACTTCTCTGAAACAGTGGTGCCAATGCATTCAAACGATTTTCGGGGCCGCGACAAAGGTTTGCAGTTTTCAAAAAAATTTTCCTAAAGTTGGCTTCCAACGTGTCGGTAAAATGAAATCGTTAAAAAAACTTATAACTTTATATCCCTTTTTTTAGTAAAATTTGCCTTTGTAAAATGATTAAGTTATTCCATGTTATTTTACATTCAGCGCCTTCACGCCTAGTACTTTAAAACTTCGTTCACTCATAATTAATCAGCACAAATATTTTTTCTCATAAGCTTCTAGATTAATGACAACAGAATTTTCTTAACGTCAGCTATCAAAAAAAATTTCTGAAATTTTTATAAGTTAATAATTACAGAATGTTTTGCTTAAGTCAATTTTGTTGCGATACGAAACAATCAAATTGTGAAACGATCTTGTATTTTGTTATTAATGCAACATTTGTTAATTAATGTAAAAATGAGTTTCAATATCAGCAATTGTGTTGTAGCTTGTTTTTCAGTCATGTATTTCAATCACAAGAATTGTTTCATGTACAAAACCACCAGTTTTGGTGGATGTCAAGCAAATAATATATTCCATTTATCAACCCTTTTTATTTTCAATGTTTTTTTTTGCCGTCTTTAAGAAAAGAAACCGTTGATTTGTTCTTCTTCAAAATCCAGTAGGAGTAAAAATCCTTTTTCCCTGTTAATTTGTTCTGTTTGAGCAGCTCAATAAGTTAAAACGAAATTATTTTTCGACAAAGATTATTCATCCAATATTTCATCTGGAATTATATAAGAAAGTGTGATTTTCCAGTAAAAAAAAAAGAAAAAAAAAAGTAAAATTTTGATGAGTTTATTTCATTATTTGATTCCAATTTTTGCATATCAAGTTAGTCAAATGAAACAGTATCGGGATGCGAATGGTTTTTGTTTCATCAGTCAGACAGTTTACAGTGATAATAAAGTGAAAATGCGAAAAACGTTTTTAAATATTCTGTCCAACATTGCATTTACCGGCCCACGCATCAGTCAAAATAATATTTTAAATATCACACTAAATGGACCGTTCAGATATATTTGCTTAAAAAATGTATTTTCTTTTTATTTTTTTAATGTCGTCCCCATCAATTTTCGCAGCATGTGGTCCGGACTTATCAATTTGCCCTCTGCGAACTGAATCGACCTTTCTCAATTACAATTCGCTTATTAATCAGAAATCGGAAATTCCGCTTAGACGTTCGTTTCGCTGCCGGTATTTAAAGAATGGAGAAAATCAGAGTGGCGATGTGAATTTCAGTTTCTGGACGATTGCCGAAGGCAAATGCAACGATCTTAACCTGTCTGGGGAAGAAGGGAATTTTGGTTTACTGCGAGCCGGTTAGAATAAAATATTTGCCGAATGAGGATTATGCCGAAGTTTCGCCTTTGTGGTGCTTCTTCGGCAAGGCAAATCGAAGAAGGAAAAACTGACGCTTTTGAGTCAGGCAGGGACAAAAGCGCGCGAAATAAAACGATGACAAGTCGCCCGACCGCTTGACGCCCAGTTTTAGAACCATGGCAGGTACCAGAAAGGAATTTTCCCTCGATTTTGCCCTCAAAAACTTGGTATTTTCATTGGGAATTTCTGTAATTCATTGCCGAAGATATAAGAATCAGTTTTCGATTTGAGAGGGATTAGAAAGTGACAAATTGACCTTATGACATCAAAATATGGGAAATGTTCTTTGAACGGTTGAACTCCACAAACCTAAATAAAATAAGAGCGTTAAATGCAGTTTTTCGATGAAAATTTTAACGGGCGGAAAAGTTCGTGAAAAGTTTTTCATTTCGAAGTAAGGCCTGGTTCCAAATCCTTGCGAGACCCATCCTTAATCCAAATGAGGGATATTTCGTTCAAAAATCCGCTATCCTTTTTGAGCTCTTATATTGCTATTCATACAGTGGCTCGAATAAAGAATAATTTTGAAAAATAATCTAAGACATTATGAATATTAATTTATTTATTTAATCATATTATTTTTTGCAATCTATTGTTCTCCTTTATACAGCTACCAGTATTTACCATCGTAACCATCGTCATGGTGTACTAATCCTCCTTCAAATCCGTTTACGTGGTTTCCGAATTCTTCGGCAACATTTTTCAAATGCTCGTGTTGGTGCTTATGATGATGAAATGGCACTGGAACCTTCACCGGATACGGAACTGGCTTTTCGACGGGCACTTTCACCACAACGGGTACTTTCTTCTCCACCGG